>JAIPUU010000449.1:0-22500 GCA_020466095.1 Chlorops oryzae
ATTAGAGTGGACATAAGGGTGGTAGGCACTGAGATCTTGGGGGTAAGTACTAGAACGGTACGCCTGCGGTCAATGACTTCTAAAGAGGCCATAGTGGTATCTTTGCGACAAAAACATTGATGTATCAAACTTTAAAATCCGACTGTAAACACCAGAGATATGAAGAAATATACCAATGCGCGACCTCTAGGTTCGATCGAAAAAAAATGTTTTTTTCTTTTTGTTATTGTCTTGCAAAAATGCGTCATATTCGCTGGTATACGGCGCACTTTTTTTTTGAGGTACGGTCTAATGTACAGTATAATTTGGAAAGAATGACTGCGTTATCACGGTTATAATGTGACCAAGACCACCACCCGCGAAATTTTGCAAAGATTTCATTTTCACTGTTTCAAATTGTTCTTTTAGCAGCCAAATATAGTGCTCTATTTGGGTAAAATTTTTACCATGTCCACCATTAGTAAATAAATCATCTATACGGCCATATGAAAGAACCCTATAAGTTTTATCGAATTCGGTGAGACTGTTCGTGACTTAGTAGGTCACAACGAACTTGCAAGAATTTTATATATAGGTTATATGATATAAAAGTACTGAGTTTCTATTTAATCGACTTTCAATTGGGGGCGTAGCAACGCGTGCCAGGTAACGCTTGTCAAAATATAAATTCATGTATAATAGCAAAACATAAACGAGTTGATAAATAGTAGGATCATAACAAAATATACTAATTAAAGTAAAAGTATAAGTCCCCTAAATATTGTAGTAAATCTTACGTAATTCACATAATTTTGTGTGAGAGCCATATTTTAAATATGACTCTACATTACTTTTGCATCTTTTTGTGTAAAGAAAATCTGATATTCAATTAAACCCAAAACCAAAATTAAAATTTAAACCACTTATTAAAACTTAAACTGCCCATATAGTCACCCGAATACAAGAGAAGTTTTAGTATCAAAACCAATCTTATATTTTTTAAGATATTAGTAGACTTCTCTATGGAATTACCCAGGAACAAATATTTCGTCGATAAAAAACAATAATTAATCACGAACATATATTTATTGTTTAAGATTTCAAATGATATCATCTCTTATTGAAGTTACATCAATAACGATAATAAAAAACTAAGGATTCGTTTCCATTCTTGACACCTTATTTCCTTGTACACAATACATCCACGTCCGTTTGTAGGCATTTCCGAAAATCATAATCATATAGGCCCAGTGTAAAGAGTGGGTTAGGGGGCTTGAAGAAATGCAGACCGCGTCCGATTTTGATAATATATCCTTTCAGTCCACTTGTGTTTAAACTAGAATAAGAAAAATAGAAAGAGTTGTATCAGACGTAAAATAAATATGTACAAAAGCTAAAAATAAGCTAAAATCAATACTGGTTGATCCCTTTCGTGTTAAATTTTCCAAGTTTGTAATGAATTTTGACTATTTTTTAATCCATAACAGATATGACAAAATTTACCAACGTCAATAAACATTGGCCAAAAAAATGTTAAGGTTAGTTCTTCAGGGTGTCCGATTTCACCGTTGCACCTGTAAGACAGCGGAATTAGTGGCTAAATCGGCAAACGGCAGCAACACCGGACAGGGGGGAAGAGCCGTGAAAAACAGGACATAAGTAACACGATGCGATCCTAGCAAAATCGTTCTCTAACAACCGGTGTTAAATACTACGGTATAACTATGTCATTTAAACAAACTAAAAGGAACGCAAAGGAGTCTAACTTAATATCCTATATATATATTAAGCAAAAGAATGAAAATATTCTAATGAATTTAAGAAAGGCAGCGCCTTCTGGATCAAGTCGTTCCAAATTAGTGTTGCTACACCAATTTTTATCTGCAGAGGTGGAAGAAGAATTGACGATACGTCATTTATTAATGGCCAGCGCAATGTATTGAATCTATGCACCGTTGACCTATACCGCAGCGGCCAGAACGTGCGACTCAACAATTCATCTCTAAGATCTCTGCTATCAAAAGTACACAGGATGAATGGATGTTTCACGTTTCCACCTTGATATCCCATATTAAGCAGATGACTTTAAAGTCTGCACAAATTTGTGTTCTCGATATTTCACATGCTTGAGCAATGTTTGCATTGTTTGTATTACTTTTTTTCATCTTGCGTGAGTAGGCTGTAATTAAGACACAAAAGACTCATTAGTGAGACAAATTTATAATAATACTATCTTAAAATGAGTGAAAATAAACTTTTACATTACAAATACTCACCAACTGGAACGGATGGCTTCTCGTTTCCAATATGAACCACTACTGCTACCAAACTTTCGCTTGATGATTAAATGAAAAGTCGCCATTACTGCCATTGATACTTTTGTTTTCACCCATTAAATAGACCGCCAACGTCATTGAAATAGGTAAGTTGACCATGTTTTTTGAAAAATGGAAGCAACGAAATGGTTTCATTGTCAATAAAACATTATTTTTGTTTTTCCGTCAGCGAATCCGCGCTCTTGCGACCGTAAAGCCAGCAGTTCAGATTGATCTTTATTCAAGTTCAGATCGTGGATGAACTCATTCAGCTCCATTTGATTGTATGGGTGTTTATATCGGGGATTTTCAGCGATTGATCTGCTCGTTACTGTGGAAGTTGTTTGTTTTTGTAACTTCTTTTGACATTTGTTTTTTGATTTGGGTCGATGAACCTCCTGCTGATTTGGGTAAAATTTGTTCGTATTGAGTTTGTTATCTCTGATTTATTTCTACCAGTTGCCTTTTGAAACAATATTTGCCACAAATACACATATATAAACAAAAATTATTGTTATTAATTTTACAAATAGAATTTTCCGACATTCCTACATTGTTTATTTTTGTGTCTTTTTGAAATTCACTATGTGTCTTTATAATTCTTACTGTCCGTTTTCTCGCCACAGAGCCTATGCAGCCGCACCGTTAACTACATGGCGAATGTATCGATATTATCGAATACCCTTTTTCTTTTCAACAGCGCTAGGTCAACTGACAGTTTGATCGGAGAAGTTTTGAACCTCGACGCTCAACCCGTTCGCATATAGAAAAAGGAAAACCGCGAGTCCAAAAAAAAAAAAACATCATCCGACTAGTGCGCGAAATATCCCACACCAAAGAATAAACAAATAATCAATAAAAACCTAATCGTAAGCCACGAATAAAAACACAAAAAAAGTATTTAAGTTCATACGCCACGAAGGCAGAACTCCGTTTATAATTTTCTATATTCATTAAGAGCCAAGAGGGCCATATTATTTTTGTAACGTCTTGGTCCTCAACGGAAACCTTAATCCCCTATATCGCGCCGCGCAATTTTACATTTAATTCTCCACGCCGCGTTGCCGAAGCATCCATTGCCGTTGTCAGGAATCCAGAGTAGAACCACACGTACGTACCACACCCTCCTGAATTAGACATTGGCGATCCTGCCAGCAGCCTGGAGTTAGGTTTTGGTGGACCATATAGTGCGGAAAGAGTCCAAAAGTCCGCCACGTGTACTACTCTCGTGTCTTTCAATCGCCCTCCTTGTTCAAGGTCAAGAGCATCCATTCTGCTATACGAGTACGTACAGCGTGTCACGCATCAACAGTGTGGACAGATCCATTCCCCTCTGCTTCGTTATTTCGCATTGCGTACGTGCCTGGCTGTCCTCTGGTTGCCCTTGAGTCGAGGCAAAGTGGACAAATAGCAACAAAAACAACACAGTGGTCCAGCTACTTCCATTATAAATTTCGGTTTCTTCGTTCCCTTTCTTTGAGAACGAAGAGAATTATTCGGCCGGTGATCAGCTTGTTTTTGTTTCCCTTTGGGCGTCTCAGCGACGTACAACGCTTTTCTTAGCTTGCGCCTTCGTCTTTCGAATTTCATTAGAATTTCGACAGAAGGAAGGCAGTGAGTTTGTGTGTATGTCGAACTCTCGTTGGTGTTCCGCATATTGACATACGTGCAACCGTAAAGCAAACAATTCCACAACTGTATTTGTTGGCTGTGGTCAGTTGCAACTTCGTGCGTTAGATCGAACATCGAACCGATCCTATTTGAGCATTATTATCCATGTACAAGTATAAGAGGCATAGCAAAGACAACAAGGAAGTTAAGGCAAGTCTGTATGTCGCACAGTGCTTTGTCTAGTGGAAATAAATCAAAAATTGTATGGTAGCGGATCCAGGCATATTTGGTATCGTTGTAAAGGAACCACTAGAAAAAGGCCAAAATATTTTTACGAATAAATTATATTTGTAGGTGTTACATCAGTTCAAAGTTAGGGCTTTTTATCGGATTTTATATAAAAAAAATTATTGATTTTGAGCATTTATGTAAAACTTTTCTTAAAATTTCGATTTTTAGTCTATTGAATCGTTTTAATTTTTGTATTTTTAAGCTAATTTAAATAAAAAAAATATGATCTTCTAAAATTTATCGACAAATGAACGTTGATTTTTTTCGAGAGCTGCAAATATTGCACAAATTCACACAAAATTAAAACAATTATCAATTTTTGGAAGCAATTTTAAAAAAAATCACCGAAAAACACATTTTTAATTTTTTCATATTTTTTAGAACCATTCATTAGCTTTCAGAAAATGTATAAATGACATCCAAGTTCGTCTGACTCTTTGAAATATTCGGTCTCAAACACTGGTCTAAATAAAATTTTTAATGCTGAATTAATCTAAAGTAAAAGAAGAGTATTTTAATGGTTTTGAACTCTGTTAGAACTCATAGTAAATTTTTTAACTATATCCAAGACCTCTACTCACTTGGCTATGGAAAGATGCGATTAACCGATATTAATTCATAGTTTTCATAAGCTTATAAAGTTTTGTTTGACTTTGCGATGAAATCGAAAGAAAACTAAATTTTTGACATAAAATAAGACTTCAAGCATGTTTCCACATAGTGAAGTAACTACATGAATTAGAGTTGGATATTTAGAAGCGTATAATTATTGCGATTATTATTGAAAATATTGGTTCAGGAGACTAAACACAATTAATAATGTTGATAAAATTTGATGCAGATGCTTTACAGACTCTAATCCATGTGGTTAATTCACTATGCTAATTCAATGTGGAAACATGATATTCTTTGTGGAAAATAAGAAACATAAAGTTGGTTACCCTACTTATTAGCGTTCCCTTTTAAATATATTCTCATAAACTGTATTTTATATTTGTTGAAGTGCAACCGATATATTTCATACCTGTTGTGGTTGCTAGGGTGGTTCGAAAAACAAAAAATATTTTCTGATTAGAAAATGAAAATGCAACTAACCTTTAGCTCGATATTAAGGAACATACGAACAAAAAATATTTTATTTCGGAATACAATAGCGCGCAAGTGTTGTCATTGGCCTAGATAAGAAATACAAAATTTATAAGAAAAAAATGTTTCTAACTTTTTCTTATTTGTATTGTATTCCGAAAAAAAATATTTTTTGTTTTTCGAACCACCCTAATGGTTTCATATACATATACAAAATTTGTTTCTTTTCTTTTTTATATTCTTTTCTTACATATTATAATGCTTATGTTTTCTTGACTGCAATCAGAACAAGTGGTTTAGCAAACTTTTAAATTAAGTAAATTGTCAATGTCAATAAAGGAATTTAAAATGTCAGATGTTATAACAAATAAAGAATTGTTTAATTTGTGCATTGGTGCAGGTCAACGAGACAAAGCTAATGCTTTATTTTCTTACATAGAAGAGAAAATTGATGCCGATTCATGTGAGAAATATAATATAAAAGATCATAAGATGAATAACATTTACCAGGTTGGCTGATAAGTCCCCGGTCTGACACATAGATGGCGTCGCTAGTATTAAATGCATTTTATTTTTATATAGTGGCAACCTTCAAATGATTCGTGTCAAAATTTGACGTCTGTAAGTCAATTAGTTTGTGACATAGAGCGTCTTTTGTAAAGCAACTTTTGTTATTGTGAAAAAAATGAAAAAAAAGGAATTTCGTGTTTTAATAAAATACTGTTTTCTGAAGGGAAAAATACAGTGGAAGCAAAACTTGGCTTGATAATGAGTTTCCGGACTCTGCCCCAGGAAAATCAACAATAATTGATTGATATGTAAAATTTAAGCGTGGTGAAATGAGCACGGAGGACGGTGAACGCAGTGGACGCCCGAAAGAGGTGGTTACCGACGAAGACATCAAAAAAATTCACAAAATGATTTTGAATGACCGTAAAATGAAGTTGATCGAGATAGCAGAGGCCTTAAAGATATCAAAGGAACGTGTTGGTCATATCATTCATCAATATTTGGATATGAAAAAGCTCTGTGCAAAATGGGTGCCGCGCGAGCTCACATTTGACCAAAAACAACAACGTGTTTGATGATTCTGAGGCGGTGTTTGCAGCTGTTAACTCGCAATACACCCGAGTTTTTGCGTCGATATGTGACAATGGATGAAACATGGCTCTATCACTACACTCCTGAGTGCAATCGACAGTCGGCTGAGTGGACAGCGATCGGTGAACCGTCTCCGAAGCGTGGAAAGACTCAAAAGTCCGCTGGCAAAGTAATGGCCTCTGTTTGTTGGGATGGGCATGGAATAATTTTTATCGATTATCTTGAGAAGGGAAAAACCATCAACAGTGACTATTTTATGTCGTAATTGGAGCGTTTGAAGGTCGAAATCGCGGCAAAACGGCCCCATATGAAGAAAAAAAAAAAGTGTTGTTCCACCAAGACAACGCACCGTGCCACAAGTCATTGAGAACGATGGAAAAAATTCATGAATTAGGCTTCGAATTGCTTCCCCACCCACCGTATTCTCCAGATCTGGCCCCCAGCGACTTTTTCTTGTTCTCAGACCTCAAACGGATGCTCGCAGGGAAAAAATTTGGCTGCAATGAAGAGGTGATCGCCGAAACTGAGGCCTATTTTGAGGCAAAACCGAAGGAGCACTACCAAAATGGTATCAAAAAATTGGAAGGTCGTTATTATCGTTGTATCGCTCTTGAAGGGACCTGTTTAGTTTTGTACGAAAGAATAAAAAAAGAGAATGAAAAACAATAAAAACCATTTGTATGCATTTAATGCATTTAAGACAAAAAGTCATACGTTGAACTCAAAAGATATCAAATTTCGTTTTGCTCATACGTAACCAATAATTTGTGCATAATATTCGATTTAATTAAACAAACAAAATATTGGTCATAAGAATAGCATACTTAGCAATAAAATTGTATAAAAGAAGTACAAACGATCAATAAAAATAAGTCCTATTCTAAACTCTTGACTGATCAATTCACTTAAGCGTTCATATTGACTTCGAGTATCAACAGTTCATGTGCTGTCTGATACAAGTTAAATTAAAAATATCTGCAGTTTATGTGCTGCATCACACTTGGCAACCCTGGTCGAGTAAAGTCGAATAAAGTTCGCGCTCCAGTAAAAAATCGAAATAATAGTAATTAAAGTTCGTATTTAGTGAAACTAAAGTAAAAATTTGGCAGAAGCCCAAAGGAAAGCGGGATACAAGGTTTCGTCGTGAATTCGGTACCGTTCCATCCAAATAGTAAAGCTAAACACACACTAGACAAAGACAACTGGTCTCTGCAGCTGTTTACGGCTGACAGGTGTTCCAAACTGGTGGTGGAAATACTGGTTTAAATGCCAGTTAATAGATCGCCTCCAAAGCTAAGCGTGGACACAAACCATCAAATATATGGAAATATCAATAATGTTCCGCAACTTCCTAGTAGGGAAATAAACGAAAGTGGTGACAACCTGGACCAGTCTGACAGTCTTCAACCAGGTACAAATCAATTTTCAAGCTTAAAAAGCCATTTCGAAAGGAAAGTTAGTGTAAAGAATTCATGTGTAATGAGGGAAAATAGCTGCAACAACACTTCCTCGGGTAAAGCCTTAAAATCCCCTGTAGCCAGTATTTCTAGCGCTACTCCCAAACTTTCTTCGCCCAATCAGAGCAAAAATGCAGTTGTTTCTGAAAAAAAAACCAAACCAAACTATTCAAAAACAAAATGACCAGCAGGCGGTGCTTATCGGTATGCACCGTTATATTAATATAACGAAAAGGAAAAGAAGCCCTTCCGGGAAAAATGACTCTAGGGCCAAGCTTAACAAAACGGAAGTCCCTGCTTCCCAAAAAACATTAACGGGAAATCGTTTCGCCCCATTGGCTGAAATCTCAAACGAGAATTCAACCGAAAATCACCCAAAAAAAGAGCTTAAACCGCCTCCAATCTATTTGCGTGAGAGGAGCTCAAACGCGCTTGTTGCCAAATTGGCTAAATTATTAGGAAATAGCGATTTCCATGTAGCTCCCTTAACAAAGGGTAATATACATGAAACCAAAATCCAAACTACCACTGAGGACAGTTTCCGCAGGGTTGTTAAAGAGTTTGAAGGGGCAAATAAAAATTTTTATACATACCAGCTTAAGAGTAGCAAAGGTATAACAGTTGTGATCAAAGGCATCGAAGCCGAAGTTGACACAAATGATATAAAAAGTGCGCTAGGGGAAAAGGGCTTCCATGCAAGATCGGTCATAAATATATTTAATAAAGCGAAAATCCCTCAGCCCATGTTTAAAGTTGATCTTTTGCCTGACAACTTAAAACTTAAGAAAAACGAAACGCATCCATTATATTACTGCAATTCCTTTTGCATCGTAAAATAACGGTCGAAGAGCCACACAAGAGAAATGGTCCTATCCAATGTGCCAACTCTCAGGAATTTGGTCACACAAAGTCATATTGCACCCTGCGCCCCGTTTGCGTAATATGCGGCGAGCTTCACCTTAGTTCGGTCTGTAACAAAAAAGCTCAAAATGATCGCAGATTAATTAAATGTAGTAACTGCCAAGGAAACCATACTGCAAACTACAGAGGTTGCCTAGTTTATCAAGACCTGAAAAAGCGAATTAATATCAAGAAAGAATCAGCTCGCAATCCTTCAAAAAATATTACTGTCTCTGTACCGTTATCCAATCCAAACCTTAATAACAACCCTGCAACTTCAGGCATTTCGTATGCAAATGTTCTAAAATCTGCAATGAATAATAGTTCTCCCTCTAACGCGAATAATAATCTTGAGATTATGATATCGACTCTAACTCAAAGTTTATCACAATTTATGCAAGCAATGCAAATCTCGCTCGATAGAATTGTTAAACACAATTAATGACCGCACTTTTAGCTAAGATATGAGTGTTCTAAAAATTTGTGGCAGATGGTAAGGCGCATGGAGGCACGGGTATACTCATTCGTAGAAGAATACAGCATTTCTCTATGGATTCTTATAGTTATGAATTTATTCAGGCAACGTCAATCTGCGTCGTATTGCAAGCGAAAAATATCGTACTTTCGGCAATCTACTGCCCGCCGCGCTTTTGTGTTACGGAAACGCTGTTCTTAGACTTCTTTAAGACTTTGGGTGATAAGTTTCTAGCAGCAGGAGACTATAATGCGAAGCACACTTTCTGGGGCTCCAGAACGTGCAATCCCAAGGGTCAACAATTATACAAGGCAATTATCAATAAAAATAATTCTCTTGACTTTGTATCTCCCAGACAGCCAACTTATTGGCCAACAGATCTCCAAAAAATTCCAGACCTCTTAGATTTCGGTATAACTAAAGGTATTGCAAGAGAGCTAATTTCTGCAAAAACAACTACCGACCTCTCCTCGGATCATTCCCCGGTTTTATTTGCTTTAAATAAATATCCGGTTGAAGTTGAACGTCCACTCAGCTTAACAAATCCAAGTACAAATTGGCTAAAATACAAAAAATACATAAGTGCGCATATTCATACGAATTATAAAATTGAATGCCATGAGCATATTGACGACGCCGTAACTGTGTTTAATTCGTATCTAGGATCAGCAGCGCAAAATGCGACTCCTCGTTTTGAATATAGCTCAAATAGGACTTTCTCAAATAGGGAAATCGAAAAACTCGTCGCAGAAAAACGAAGGCTCAGACGCGAATGGCAACGGTCCCGGTCTCCGTTGGCCAAAAACAAACTAAAAGAAGTAGAAAAAAAGCTTAGAATAGCTCTAAATAGGGAAAAAGAATCTAAAGCTCACAACTTTGTCGAAAATCTTACGCCTGTAGGCTCAAATCGTAGCTCCTTGTGGTTGGCAAGCCGTTTTCTTAAGACTCCTGTGCAGAGTGAAACACCTGTTCGGTGTCCCAACAGTGGTTGGGCGCGCTCAGACGAAGAGAAGGCTACAGCTTTTGCTTTGCACCTTAATAAAGTATTCCAACCGAATCCGAGTAATTCTGAGTATACTCTTCCGAACGAATCCGAAAATACACGCAGAATTTCCGTCCAAATTAGTTCAAGTGAAATTTCGGGTATCATAAAAAATGAACTTGTGACAAAAAAAGCCCCGGGACATGATCTTGTCACTCCAAAAATGTTAAAAAATATCCCATCTGTAGCAGTACAGTTTTTAACAGTCTTGTTCAATGCAATAATTAAATTCAGTTACTTTCCAAAAGATTGGAAACGATCGGTCATTAAAATGGTGCCTAAGCCAGGAAAGGACCCTACCCAAACATCCTCTTATAGACCAATTAGCCTTCTCCCTTGCCTCTCAAAACTATTCGAAAAGGTTCTTTTAGCTAAATTAACACCTTATTTGCAAGAGCAGAATATAATTCCAAAACATCAATTCGGTTTAGGAAACAACACGGTACTATCGAACAGGTAAATCGAATTACCAACGAAATCAGGATTGCCTATGAAAATCGGGAGTATTGCTCTGCAGTATTCATAGATGTGCAGCAAGCATTCGACAAAGTCTGGCACGATGGATTGTTGTACAAAATCAGAAAACTACTTCCCGTTAATTTTCACGCGATCTTTGAGTCATATTTAAAACATAGAACGTTCCAAGTAAAACATAACTCGTACATTACAAAAAGTTTTGAAATCAATGCAGGAGTACCCCAAGGGAGTGTTGTTGGGCCTTTTCTTTATCTAGTATACACAGCAGATATTCCTTATAACGATCGAATCGTGATTTCAACATTTGCTGATGACACAGCGGTCCTTAGTCGGCACAAGGACATTAGTGTTGCAACTTCTACACTGCAAGATCATCTCAACAAAATACAAAATTGGCTTTCGAAATGGCGTATCAAAATAAATGAGATCAAATGCCAACATATTACTTTCACGCTCAATAGAAAAGCTTCTCCGGACATTTTTCTCAATAACGTACGCATCCCACAATGCGAAGATATCACATATCTCGGTATTCATTTGGACAAAAGATTGACATGGCGTAAGCATATTGAAGCCAAGAGAACCCAAATGAAACTTAAAGCCATAAGCCTGCACTGGTTAATAAATAGCCGTTCTCCTCTAAAACTTGAGTATAAGATCCTCCTGTACAATCAAGTTATAAAACCAATATGGATGTACGGGTTACAATTGTACGGGAATGCAAGCGCTTCG
Source organism: Chlorops oryzae (assembly GCA_020466095.1). Classification (NCBI taxonomy): domain Eukaryota; kingdom Metazoa; phylum Arthropoda; class Insecta; order Diptera; family Chloropidae; genus Chlorops; species Chlorops oryzae. The sequence goes on from JAIPUU010000449.1 coordinate 11,467, forward strand.
AATATAGAAATCCTGCAAAGAGCGCAGTCCAAAAAAAATACTAAGTACTATAACGGGAGCTCCTTGGTTTATCTCAAATGAACGGATTCATAGAGAGTTAAACGTTGAACTGGTCAAAGCTGAGTTCACCAAAATCAAAGAAAAGTATTTTAATAAATTGCGAACTCATGTAAATCCACTTGCGCGTGGACTGTCGAACATATCGAACTCTTCGAGATTAAAAAGGAATGATCGACCAGCGATTTCAAATCATTCTTCTACAGCAGGAGCTTTCCATGCACATCCATCAACTCTGCTTCCCTAGCAGATCGACACGCGTTTCTTGGTGCATTCCATGCACGTCCGTCAAAACAGCTTATCGGTATCTCGGTGGGTGCTCCTAGTCCCAATGCATTTCTCCATGCAATCCACGCCAAAACAGCTCTTTTAGCTTATCGGTATCTCGGTGGGTGCTCCTAGTACCCAATGCATTTCTCCATGCAATCCAACGTCAAAACAGCTCTTTTAGCTTATCGGTATCTCGGGGGTGCTCCTAGCACCCAATGCATTTCTCCATGCAATCAACGTCAAAACAGCTACGCGCTTTCTGTATGCATATATGCGGTTGTAACAAATCAGCTCTCCTAGCTGCTTAAATCGTTTCCCTAGAGGAAAACACCGGAAATATTTCGCGTGCTCCTTCACACATCAGTTAAGCCTAGTTAACGTTACCTGAGGCCCGCTATTGATAAAAACTTGCGACTCATAAACTTTTCGAAATTAAGGAAATGCTTTGTGATCTGTAGTTTTGTTAAACTAGGCGTAAGATTTTGAAACTTATTGCTAGACTCCTACTTTACAGGAGTGATACAATAAATAATAAAACGTTTAAAAAAAAAATGTGCTGCACGGTAATTTGATTTAGCTCCCTTTTTCTAAACTTAAACATTGGTGACCCCGACGGTCCCACATCATATACAAGTGTGGACCAAGATCCACCAGGATCAAACTGATCACAAAACGCGGAATCATAAAAAACCGTTATTTCATAGTGAATTTTGTTTAGTTTGTCGCGAATCAAACCGTTTCAATGCGCGTATCAATATTCGGTCAGACACCGAAAAGGATACGTTTTGCTACATATTGGCAAAAATCAAACATCAATTCATCATTCAAAAAAAATTCAATAACACGTTGGACCATAAATCAACAGAAGAAGAAAACCGAAGATACACGATGGAGCAATTCTCAACATTAATAGAATCTCAAAAAACGTTGGCAGACAATATCATAGAATCATACAGAATTACAAAAAGGATTCTAAGGAGAGAAAGCAGACTCCAGGCTACTTGGAAGAGCGACTAAAGCGGTGGACAAGCAGGACTCGTTTCGAATCCAATGACAACCAAATGAGATGATGAACCCCATTCCTTCCGACGAAGAGTACTTTAAGGACGATTTCTATACGAAAATGCTGGATCTCGTTTTTAAATTCAGAGAAGAAATTGAGTCCTCAATGGTTAAGCTAAAGCCAACACCACAAGCAACTCCACTACAAAATGTGAACCAAGGTGAGGAACACATAAGCAGGCTGGGCCCAATCATGCGTAAACAAGGAGCAATGATTTCTTCACTGAGGCGTCTATTGAACAGTAAAACAAATGAAGAAGCACCAGAACAAGCTGTAGCCGCAATCAAAAAGCTATGGCAACAAGTAGAAGATGCAAACTTTCTAATTTGGGGAGAATGCTCCGACCCAAGCAAAGAAGGATACAATATGGACACATATATCCAGATCGAGGAATTGGTGCAACAAAAGTTGGCGATGCTGTCAAAAAATCGAATTCAAACATCAGCGAATAATAGAAGACAGCCAGAAGTCAAACTGCCGAAAATTTCTATAGACAAGTTCGATGGGGACTATTTAAAATGGCAGACATTTTCAGATCTGTTTGTGAGAATGGTCCACGACCAAGAAATACCAGCGGTACAAAAAATGTGGTACTTGAAATCGAACGTGACGGGGGATGCTGAGAGATTAATAAGGCACCTATCATTGACAGAAAACAATTATGAAACTGCCTGGGGGATCCTGCAGGACAGATTTGAAAACAAAAAAATGTTGATATCAACATTAATAAACAAAATTTTGATGCAACCAAAACTGACTGCTGACGCAAGGGAAATCAAGGAATTCCACGACATTATGAAAGAAGGTCTGGCGGCCATCAACAACATGGGTATCGACACCTCTCAATGGGATCCATTACTCTCCCAAATCCTAAATCAAAAATTAGACAAATAAGGTCATCTCTTGTTCGAACAATCTCAAAGGGATCCGCGAGCTATTCCAACGACGGAAGAGCTGCTCTCCTTCTTGCAAATTCGGTTCCAAACTCTCGAAATCGTCAATGGAAAGCAAAAACTAAAGCCTTCTACCTCAGCTGCAGCAAGCAAGGTCACACTTTGTAAAGTATGCTCCAAGGAGGGACATCCAATTTATTACTGTGGAAAATTCCTCAAAATGAGTGTTGCAGAGCGGCTGAAGTGGACACAATCACAAAAACTCTGCGTTAATTGTTTCAAAAATGATCATCGTGCAAAAGAATGCCAGTCTCGGTCTTGCGCTAAATTTTCCAAAAAACACAACACACTATTACATTTAGAAAATTCAGCTAAAGGAAATGATTCAACAAAAATTTCCGAAAAACAATCCAACACAGCATCTACAGCGACATCGTCAGAAAAGCAAACATGCAGGAAAACAACCGAAATGGCAACAGTAGCGGCTTCAAATCAACCTAAACCCAGCCATAAATACGTCCTGCTAGCCACTGCTAGAGTCATAATTACCGGAAACAATGGACGAAGCTGCGAGTTCCGAGCACTGCTAGACGCCGGCTTTCAAATGAATATCGTAACAGAGCGACTTATGAAGAAACTAGCGTTATCACCGTTGAATCATCGCTATGCATTGAAGGCATTGGCCGAGCCACTCGAAAGGTGAACCAGCGAGTAAATGTACAGCTAAATTCGACACATGGCAAGTTCTCCACCAGAATTGAAGCAGTGGTTCTTCCTAACATAGTGTCACCGCAACCCACGCAAACAATCGATACATCAAAATGGCCATTCCCTCAGAACATTAAGTTTGCAGATCCAAACTTTAATCACACCGACAGAATCGATATATTAATTGGAGCCGAATTCTATCATCAGCTAATGCGACCAGAACAAATCAAATTTAACAACAGTTTGCCGATACTACAAAATACTGCATTAGGATGGGTTGTTACTGGAAAAATAGATGGAGAGCCTAACAACTCTGCCAAGTGCGGAGTTTTTGTGGATAATGACACTGCGATCTCTAAAATTTTGGAGCGATTCTGGAAATCGATGATGCGGATGAGCCACAACGACAAATGACAGTCTCAGAAAGGAATTCGAGAACCACTTTGACCAAAGTATAGCCCGGAACCATGACGGCAAATACATTGTGGAACTACCACGGTTAGAGAATGCATCGGCTTTGGGCGAATCACATCAAGTTGCCCTTCAGCGTTTTTTTGCACTAGAAAAACGTCTTAGTAAGGACAAAAACATAAGAGAAATGTATACTGATTTCATGACCGAGTACGAAAGACTTGGACACATGAAGGAAGTCGACATTAAAAACGTCCCCGCACCAAGGTACTTTATACCACATCATTGCATCCTGAAGCCCGAAAGCACCACAACGAAATTACGTGTTGTTTTCGATGCTTCGACAAAAACATCAACTGGACTGGCACTTAATGATGTGTTACAAGCGGGTCCTACGGTTCAAAGCGAACTCTTTTCAATATTATTACGGTTCCGCATGCACCGTTTTGTGTTCACATCAGACATCGAGAAGATGTATCGGCAGATCCTGGTACAAGATGGTGACCAAAATCTTCAATTAATTATCTGGAGAAAAGACCATCGATAGAAATCAAATATTACCGGCTGACTACAGTGACATATGGCACAACTTCGGCCCCATACTTGGCAACCAAATGTCTTCAACACTTAGCCAACAAGAACATGGAGAGAATCCCTCAGGAGCCACTATACTACATGATGATTTGCTATGTCGACGAATATCTTAGTGGAGCTGATAAACTTAACACAGCATTGGAAGCAAAAACTCAACTGACTGCAATACTTTGAGAAGCCGGATTCAACCTAAGAAAATGGTGTGCGAATCTTCCAAACTCTTAGCTGGAGTAGCTGCAAAGGATCAAGAGATAAGTCTCGATTTCAATTCGGAAGCAAATCTTGCGCAAAAGGCAGAGCATCCATACAAACAACATCGAGGCCACAAACAAAAAGGTCTGTGTGCTCTGACCTTGGAAAATTATTTGACCCTCTCGGAATGTTAGGACCGGTACTCGTAAAGGCAAAAATTTTCACACAGCAATTGTGGCAACTAAAACTAGCTTGGGATGACGAGCTACCAGAAAAGATTGTTCGCTAAGAAGTTTGCTGGAGTCGATTGTTGATTTACCGCTTGCGAGTTTGGTGTTGTAGGCCTTAGGAAAGGATTTCGTCTGGAAAAATTTCGCCCATCCGTTAGTGCGGATTTTTGGCAGAATGGATTAGTTGCATGGCCTTTCATTAGACATACCTGACAGAAAAGTTTTCCGAGCCGCTCGAAACAATTGTTGTAAACATGACCGCGTCGTGAGCAGTAAGTGCAGTTAGTTTATCGTCCGTCGTGCCGTTTCTTGGCCGTTACGATTATTTTGATTATTTTCTCTCGCACGAAAACATGATTCAGTCGAGTGGCCCCCCCCGCTGGCAAAAAGAACATTGAGGTGTCTGTGGTGGTCTCGTGGCATTTTGACCAGCCGAGTCCACTGTATTTATGCGCAAGGGGGTATCGCCAAACAACTCCTCGGCTTCCTCACCTATTTTTACGAGGTCGCGGATGAGTTTGTTTTGGCATCCTATGAAAACGATGTTTGATTGAGGGCTCTCTTAACCCCATTATAAACCGTTTAGCTGCTAAATTTTTATATTCGTCTTACGCGGAAAGTGATTCCTGTTCACTCCATTTATCGCTAATGATACTTTCTGCTTCATTCAATAAGGCCTCAACCCTACCCCAAAAAGGCAAATAGATTCCCTGCTTTCTGTTTACTCGATATCATTCCTGCTCTTAATACTTCGAGCGTTCTCTTCTTTAGAAAAATTTGTTTGACAAACTCGCACAGTTCGTCAATATTTCTAAACACTTTGTTTGACAATGACTCGAAAGCATGGCCCGCTAATTTTTGTTTAATGCACTTTATTGCATTCTGTGTGTCGTGCTCATTAATAGTTAATTTCGCTAATTCGCAACCGCGATAAATCTATGAACATCTGCTCTAAGTTCCGGGCCATTGGTGGCCGCGAAATATGGTACTAATCTGTTAATATTTTTCATCACTTCAAAATATTTGTAGGGTTGGCCATTATAATTGTTATAACAGGTTGGCTGATAAGTCCCCGGTCTGACACATAGATGGCGACGCTAGAATTAAATGCATATTTTTTTATATAGTAGCAACCTTCAAATGATTGTGTCAAAATTTGACGTCTGTAAGTCAATTAGTTTGTGATATAAGCGTCTTTTGTGAAGCAACTTTTGTTATTGTGAAAAAAATGGAAAAAAAGGAATTTCGTTTTTGATAAAATACTGTTTTCTGAAGGAAAAAATACAGTGGAAGCAAAAAGTTGGCTTGATAATGAGTTTCCGGACTCTGCCCCAGGAAAATCAACAATAATGATAAGTATGCAAAATTCAAGCGTGGTCAAATGAGCACGGAGGACGGTGAACGCAGTGGACGCCCGAAAGAGGGTTACCGACGAAAACATAAAAAAAATTCACAAAATGATTTTGAATGACCGTAAAATGAAGTTGATCGAGATAGCAGAGGCCTTAAGATATCAAAGGAACGTGTTGGTCATATCATTCATCAATTTTGGATATGAAAAAGCTCTCTGCAAAAGGGTGCCGCGCGAGCTCACATTTGACCAAAAACAACAACTGTTGATGATTCTGAGCGGTGTTTGCAGCTGTAAACACCCGAGTTTTTGCGTCGATATGTGACAATGGATGAAACATGGCTCTATCACTACACTCCTGAGTCCAATCGACAGTCGGCTGAGTGGACAGCGATCGGTGAACCGTCTCCGAAGCGTGGAAAGACTCACAAGTCCACTGGCAAAGTAATGGCCTCTGTTTTTTGGGATGGGCAAGGAATAATTTTTATCGATTATCTTGAGAAGGGAAAAACCATCAACAGTGACTATTAATGTCGTTATTGGAGCGTTTGAAGGTCGAAATCGCGGCAAAACGGCCCCAATGAAGAAGAAAAAAGTGTTGTTCCACCAAACAACGCCCGTGCCACAAGTCATTGAAACGATGGCAAAAATTCATGAATTAGCCTTCGAATTGCTTCCCCACCCACCGATTCTCCAGATCTGGCCCCCAGCGACTTTTTCTTGTTCTCAGACCTCAAAAGGATGCTCGCAGGGAAAAAATTTGGCAGCAATGAAAAGGTGATCCCCGAAACTGAGGCCTATTTTGAGCAAAACCGAAGGAGTACTACCAAAATGTTATCAAAAAATTGGAAGGTCTTAAATCGTTGTGTCGCTCTTGAAGGGAACTATTTTGAATAATAAAAACAATTTCGACAAAAAAATATGTTTTCTTTGTTAGACCGGGACTTATCAGCCAACCTTTAGTTGGAATCTCGCTTCTTGAATGATATCCTTAAGTCCTTGTTGTGGAATGCAATTTGTGACCTTATTACGCTGATCGGATTGTTCTGGTTGTTCAGGTGTTATTGGGGTGGGAGTACGGGAAGGAGAGGGCGAAGTGCGACAGAGATTCTTTAAACTTTCTCGTAAATTTTCTAACTTCTACCTTGAGGTATTCGGTTTCCTTCTTTCTGTTTCCCTCGCTGCTGCCTTACTTCGTTCCAATTCCTCAGATACTTGTCCTCCTACAGCGCTACTTAATGCCTCTCTGAGAATCCGTTATTTGCTTCAGACTCCTCAATGAGCGCTGCGCTTGCTTTTATTCTTTTACTCAATTCTAAGCAATTCTTTTCTAAAAGGGCGACTGTGTCTGTCAACTGACTAATTACCCAGCGTTAGCGGGGTATATTAGTTTTTGCAAATCTTGTAACAGGAGAATTAAGCTCCGAGATATAGAAAAATATATATAGAAATGATCACACAAAAACGAATCGATTTAGACATGTCCTCTGTCCGTCTGACCGTCTGTCCGTTGTCCGTCCGTCGTGGTCGGATCTCCTCCGAAACGGCTAAACCAATGAAGTCGAAATTTGGGACACATGTATATCGGGGTCCGAGTAGATCCTAAGTAAAAATGGGAGACATCCGCCCACTGCCCGCCCACAAATGAATTTAATGTCTTTTCAATAAAATGCTTGTAACTTGACAACCACTAACACATTCCATTGATATTTGGGTGTGCTGGTAAACTACAAAATTTCCTGGCAAAAAATGGACGCCGCCCTCCGTGACCCAAAAAAGGGGCTTATCGTAACTTGTGAAGTAAAAGGCGTAGAAGCTTCGAATTCGCAACATAGGTTGACCAAGGCAAATGAAAGCTGTAGGAACAAAAATTTATGTAACCCGCCCACTTCCACGCCCACAAATAGAGAATTTTCATAACTTCCGAAGTAAAAGGCGTAAAAGCTTCAAATTCGCAACATAGGTTAACCAAGGCGAATGAAAGGTGTAGGAAAAAATTTTTTGTGGCCCGCCCACTGCCACGCCCACAAATAAAGATTTTTCGTAACTTCCGAAGTAAAAGGCGTAGAAGCTTCAAATTCGCAACATAGGTTCACCAAGGCGAATGAAAGGTGTAGGAAAAAACTTTATGCGGCCCGCCCACTGCCACGCCCACAAATGAAGATTTTTCGTAACTTCCGAAGTAAAAGGCGTAGAAGCTTCAAATTCGCAACATAGGTTCACCAAGGCGAATGAAAGGTGTAGGCTCATAATGTCGGGACGCTGGGTATTTCAAAGTCGGGCTTGACCGACTTTAGCTTTCTTACTTGTTTTCTCCTTATTCTTTTCTGTATTTGAACCAACGCAGTGTTTGGCGTTTTCTAAGAGAAATAAAGCTTCTTCCAACGGGTATAACGCTTGACAGCTAAATTGTCTTCTAATAAGGTAACTGCCTCTCTACTGGGATTGATTTGTTTAGTAAGGTCCCACACTTCCGCTAAAATAGTTGTTCTCTATCTTCCGATTGCCTTAAATTCTGCTTTAATTCTCCTACTTCCTTTTCCATTTAGTCAGACTTTACGGTAAAAGAAAAATTCATTTGATTGTGTTTTAGTCATAAAGGTGAATCCGAAAAAGAAGTATCAAACGAGTTCAAAAACGGTTACTGAATCGCACCACCCAATGTTTTTTTTTTTTCTTTTTCCGAACGTGGGGTCACTTGTTAAGAAACAAAATTAAAATGTTGTACCCGGTCGCGAATATTAACGAACGATGAACTGTCAACGGTAGATAGACAGCCAGTAGAACCATAAAAATATTTTCTGACAACAAATTTTATATATATATATATATTAATATTATTTTTTTTGTATGTTTTATTCTTGGTTGCAAAAAAATTTTTTCTCCCAAAAAAAAAAATACCCCGACAATCATACGTATCATCAAGACAGATTCAATTTTAAAGCAATATCACACATAGTTTGAACTGAGAGAAGAAGAATAGAGAAATTAAAAATTTTTCGTCCAATTGCTCTAAAACTTGACGTGAAATTTATATATACTTATATTGGTCTCTTTTTTTTTTTTTACTTGATTTCATTAAAATCGGAAAACCATTGAAATAATAATTTCTCACTTCCTCTCCTCTTATACTTAGCACTTTAAGACATACAATTATTATTTCCTGTTATAAACCCGAAAACGTGATATAAATTTTTACCGCATCTGAAAAAGCACACGACAGCACAAACAACATTTGCAGAGCTGCAACGATCGTTTTCTTTCTTTATTTTACTCAAACGATCGCAGCGTAGTCTTACGAACCCTTGCTATGTGCATGCTTGTTTTGTCTTTATATGGCAAGGGAAACTAAAAAGTGAGCGGCAGCCGAGAGAGAACGCTGCGCCGCTAGCTTACACACAAGATCGTTTTTGTTCAGACAAAATTCAGAAAAATATGGGAAATAATATATTTATGTTTGCTAGAGCAGATCGTACATGATTTCTTTGTTGAATTCTTACATAGAGCCACGCTTTAACGATCGAGGTTACTACATAACCAAATTCAACAATTCGATCATACGAAAGAAAACAGCCAAATTTTAAACATAAATAGATTTAACCGATGCACTTAAACAAAAAAAAAAAAATAAGTTTCTTGTTTTTTCTTAATTGTTCTTTTTCATTTTGAAACAAGAAAAGGAAGTCGTTTCCACAACACCAATTTAAACCCAGAAATAAATAATTGATCGTCTTTAATTTCGATTTCACGATATATATAAAAAAACATAATGAAATTTCGTTGGAAAACTAAAATCAGCATAATTATAAAATTGGAGAGATTACTTTGACTCACCATTTTGCTTTCCCTGGAAACGAAGTTCGAAAAATGCGGCTGCGCCAGTGTAACTATATTCCTCCTTCTTTCTTTTTCGTTGGAAAGGAAGGGGTGTCGTTATTATTTTTTTTTTTTTTTTTGCCTACAATTTTTGTTTTCCTTTCTCTTTTCAAATAATTCGCACAGAATTAATGTTTAGTTCACAATTTTTATTTCTTTTTTTTTTTTTTTTTGTAAATATACATTCTTTTAATTTTTTATGCTTTCTTAAATAGAAATTCTTAAATTTTTATTTTGCGATTCCTCCCACTCACTTTAACTTTTGATTTTTTCAAATAGAAATTCTTTTAATTTTTATTGTCTTTTTTTTTCTATAGAAATTCTTAAATCTTTATTTTGCGATTCTTCCCACTCACTTTAACTTTTGATTTTTTCAAATAGAAATTCTTTTAATTTTTATTTTCTTTTTTTTTTTCAATAGAAATTCTTAAATCTTTATTTTGCGATTCCTCCCACTCACTTTAACTTTTGATTTTTTCAAATAGAGACTCTATTAATTTTTAAACTTTCCAAAAAATCAATTCTTTTAACTTTTATTTTCCATTCTTTTAAAAAAAAAACCGAACCGGCCGTCTTCCCGGCTTCAAAATTCCCAATCGACTCTTTTGCGTTAGGAATTTCATTTTCCTTTTCAATTTCCTAACGCGACTGAGCCGTCGACGGCTTGCTGGCCGCGGCGGCGCACATAAGTTGGGACAACGTGACTTAAAAAAGCGATCAGCCTATGTGCTGATCGTGGGAAATGCAACGTCGGCAGAAATTTCCTTGCCGTTCCATGCGTCCGAATTTTACGGTTGTTTGAAATCAAAGCCTAATAAAGTCTTGCCGTTATCTGCAATCTTTGTAGACAATTTGTTTTTGTTTGCTACATTTTGATTTTTTATGAAAAATTATATGTGCACAATGCACAAGTGCATTTCAGTTTTAGAATTATGGGAATGCAAATTCGGCAAAAACTCTTTGGAAGTGGAAATAAAATATTTTTTGAATTCCCACGCTTTGGTAAAAATGTTAGAAGGATCTAGTTACAGCCAGATTGCTGGAATGTAATGGAATTACTTTCAGGCGCTCCCAGCGTGGTGGTCTGTGGCCACCACCGCCAGGGGTTCTCAACCTACTTAGCCAAAGTCGACACCTAACAGCGCTAGATTTTGGTTTCTCTCGCCAATTCACTTCGATTTGGCGGCTAAACTCTTCGAACGCAAGCAACAACTTCTTCTTCGATTTATACACCTCGGATCTCATTTTTTTAGGGAGTTATTTCAGAAACGGATGAAAGCGCATAATTTAAAAAATACTTCGCCGTCAATATATTGTACAACGGCCTGTACATTAGCTCGCTAAAACTATCAAGAGCTACAATAAAGCAAGTAAAACTTAAACCGCACG
>JAIPUU010000717.1:0-44849 GCA_020466095.1 Chlorops oryzae
ACAAGTCATTGAGAACGATGGCAAAACTTCATAAATTAGGCTTCGAATTGCTTTCACCCACCGTATTCTCCAGATCTAGCCCCAGCGACTTTTTCTTGTTCTCAACCTCAAAAGGATGCTCGCAGGGAAAAAATTTGGCTGCAATGAAGAGGTGATCGCCGAAACTGAGGCCTATTTTGGGCAAAACCGAAGGAATACCAAAATTTTTATCAAAAAATTGGAAGGTCGTTATAATCGTTGTATCGCTCTTGAAGGAATTATGTTGAATAAAAAAACGAAATTTTGACAAAAAAATGTGTTTTTGTTTGTTAGACCGGGGACTTATCAACAACCTGTTACTTGATTTAAAAAGGGATTTTTCGAGGAGGTTGGAAAAAATTAAGCTATAAGAGAGAAAAAATCGTGCGTGTGGCAGTTTTCTGAATTGAACTGTTTGCCTACCCCGCTTATATCGTCTCGTGTATAATAGCTCTAAGAAGAACAGCTGATTATTTCGAACACGCTTTAAAAAAGTATTCATTCGATACGATTCCTTTAAGGTCCGTTAAACGGTTACATTGAAAGCGTGCATGTAATATGGTTTTAATTAAAATAGACGTTAAAATTGAAAAAAAAATTTTTTTTTTGCCTCCCCACGCAAAACAGAATTGCTACGGCACTGAGCGCCGCATTCAATAGGCTGGGAAATTATTAAATCATCTTAGGGCCAATATTACCAAGCATATTTAAAAATTTTTTTTAAATAAAAATCCGCTTTGGTTTTTACCATTCCAATTTTTAAAAAATTTAAATTAAAATATTTTAAATCACCTCGGCACTGCGTTTAAATATGATATCAAATTTGAGTTCGATTTTTCAAAAACCAGCTGTTTGGAAAAATTCAAAGAAATAATTAAAAAAAACAAGTAAGAAAGCTAAAGTCGGTCAAGCCCGACTTTGAAATACCCAGCGTCCCGACATTATGAGCGCACTATGTTGTGCTTCTCTATTTGTGGGCGTGGCAGTGGGAGGGCCACATAAATTGTTTCCCTACACCTTTCATTCGCCTTGGTCAACCTATGTTGCGAATTTGAAGCTTCTACGCCTTTTACTTCACAAGTTACGATAAGCCCTTTTTGGGCTTATTTGTGGGCGGGCTCACGGAGGGCGGCGTCCATTTTTTTTCCAGGATATGTCCCTTTTCGTAGTTTACCAGTACAACCAAATATCAATGGAATGTGTTGAGTGGTTCGCAAGTTACAAGCATTTTACTGAAAACACATTATATTCATTTGTGGGCGTGGCAGTGGCGGATGTCTCCCATTTTTACTTAGGATCATACTCGGATCGCGATATACCTGTGTGCCAAATTTCGACTTGATTGGTCCAGCCGTTTCGGAGGAGATCCGACCACGGACGGAAGGACAGACGGACGGACGGAAGGACAGACGGAGGACAGACGACGGACAGTCCTAAATCGATTCAGTTTTTGATCCTGATCATTTCTATATACATTTGTCTATATCTCCGGAGCTTAGTTCTCCCTGTTACAAGATTCGCACAAAACTAATATACCCCCGCTTACGCTGGGTATAAAAATGCAGTTTTTGAAATAAGACAATACGGTAGACAGGACTAAAAGCTTTGGAGTTACAGGAACGCAATTTGGAGTACGAAACAATCGTTAGAATGGCTCTTTATAGAATACGTTTTTAAAAATAACGATCTAATCAGCTGTCAAATGTACTCACAGCCTGGCAGTAGACGGTGCTGCCGTAAATTTTGATGCTTAAAAATTGTGATATTGAAAATGAAAATTTATTTTAAAAGAAATTTAATTTTAATTTTAAAAATTTTTTTAAATATGCTTAGTAATATTGGCCCTTATTATGTATTTCTTTAACCCGTGTGAACGCACGCTTACTTTGTTTACCCTGTGGAGCGGACTTTATTTTATTCTGTTATATTAGTGCATAAGAATATTTTGTTTGAGCCACCCTGAACGGAGAAAAGGAGTGGTGGTCTTCCTCACTCGTTAAGTCGTTCCATCTGAACCGTCACTGATTCTTTTTTCTCTTTGACATTTTTGCGTTCGAAAGGTCTATCGGTCAGAAACGTTGAGGCAAATCGGATGCATATTTTTTAAAAACGAAAAAGTGAAACCGAGACTTTCGTAATTTTGAATTTATTGAACTGTAAATAATTAAAACTAAAAATTTGATATCGCAAAAAATACCGGTGAAACGATTTTTTTATCTCGCGACCTGTGTTCGTGGATGAGAAGGATTTCGATCGCCAAACGTAGCCAACTTTCGCCCCCATCCAACTCCCTCTTTGAACGCAAGCCTGGAGCTTCTACAGCTATAGAAAAAGTGTTGTGTAGTGAGTTTTAATTATACGGTAGAAAAGCAAGAAAAGTGCATGTAATTTAGCAGCGTGGATATGGACGAATGTTTGTTGGTGAACTTTGATTGATATTTTTATTTGAATTATCATTTAACTTTTATAAAAAGCTTAACAGGCTTGCTAACGTCTTAATTGTAAGAGTGTTCCTGAGATTTCAAAAAACCACGGTTTTATAGTACAGACAAATGGAATTGTTTTAAAAAAAAATTTTCTAATGAAACGGAAAAAAATGCAGATCACTGGTCACCATATTAATAAATGACCTCGGTACCGCTAGGGTCCGACCGACTTCAATAATTTTGGCACACATTCATATTTATCCATAACCAACACTCTGACTGAGTTTTATTAAAATCGGTTGACTTTTAGAGGTAGCTACCATACAAAGCTATAACTATGGGTCTATCTATGAGAGGTACCCCTAGGGTCTGCTCGATTTCAAAAATTTTTGGCACTCGTCCATATTTTTCATATCCAACATTTTGACTTAGTTTGGTTTAAAATCGGTTGACTTTTGGAGGTAGCTACCAACGAAGCTATATGGGTCTATGGGCTGATTTGAAAAAGAATTCCCCATATATATATATATATAAAAATATATATTTATATATATAATATATATACAATGTTTCATTAGCTCAAAAAATTATTCGTATTTTCTGGAATCGCAGGCCTGCTCTAGTTTGAACTTTTAAATGTCTGAATCCCGTTTTACTCTTTGTTCAATTGCTTTCAGCGCGAAAGTCGTTCTTCTAAATAGTGTTTTGAAAATATAAAGCTTCCTTTCAAATTTCTATCAATAACAAGCGATTGTCGAGTTAAACCGCTTAAACATTTTATTCCGTTGATAATTTAATTTTTTTTTTCTAAGTCATACAAAGGCTTTCTCAACATAGAGTTCAAATTTTTGGAGACTATAACACGAATGAGATTTCTCAATTAAAAACAATACGAAATCCCCAGTCTTTGAAATCGCATTGTGTGTTTCGCATCGACAATATTGATTTTGGCTCCAAACATTTGCTAATGTCATTATGGATTTGAATGCGGGGCGATCACATGCTCCATCCGAAAATTTGGTCTTGAAAGATGTCTCGAAGAGTTTGGAAGACAATTGTCTTTATGAAATTCAATATTTTGATGCAGAGAGCAGCTCCACCGCTGATGACTGTAATATTTTGCGAACGTCGAATTTTGTCATAGGAGCTTTATATCTTACGATATTCGTAGGCGTATTACTTCAGTGCTGAACTTGAACTTCAGAGAGTCCACCATTGGAAATGCTACCCGACGTCAATGGCCCATTTGAAAAAATTTGATTTTTTATCGATTCCTTAAGTAGCAATCGTAATTTCGGCATTGTGTCTCACATGATCACTGTTTTTATACCCGAAACTCTCTGTTTCGAGGCTATAATGCGTTTTTTGGTTGTGTGTAACACCCATAACCAGTCGAGATGGAAAAAAATATATATACAAATGATCAGCTTCACCAGCAGACTCAATTAAGCCATGTCCCGTCTATCAGTCTGTCCGTCCATCCGTCTTTCTGTATACAGTTTTCTTATCGAAGGAGTAGAACTATCGTGATGAAATTTGGTATGCGTACTCACGGAGACATGAAAAAACAAGTTCGAGAATGGACCCGATCGGACTATTTTTAGAGTACCTCCAGTACTAGGGTCTGTTACGAAAATCACAAAAACTGCTCAAGAATTTTTCAAGATATTTTATTGACATTTGAAATTTGATCATGTTTAAAAGCATGAAATGTGATATCCAAAAATGGAGAAGTGGGCATGGCAGAAGGGCGTTTTTCGAAAATTGTCGCCTACACCCGAAATTCAAATGGGGCCTGAACGAATGTTGGCATGTATGCTTTCTTTCTAGCCATAAGCGTATTCTCAAAAAATTGCCTTGATCGGTTCATTATTAAGGGTGCCTCCAGTACTAGGGCTTGTCACAAAAATCCCAGACATGCGCGATTTCAAAATTATTTGAACATGTGTGTCTGTGTCGAGTACTTTATTGTCAGGCTTTCCTGACTATAGCACCCTTAATAGTTTTTTTTCTTCATTTTTTTTTTGGTTTTCGTTTTTTTCGTCAAATCTAAGCATGAAAGTCTAGCTTTCAAGTGATCTCCGTTCAAAATCACTTTGACCGCACAAGCTGAACGAGCGCTAGCAGCCGCGAGATCAGTCCACCAACATCTTTCATATAAAACCAAAATACAGCGGCCGCATTTTCACCAGTTGCTCGCGAAGTTTTTGGAGTGTAACACGTCGGTGCGCAGACGCGTAATCCAAGTTCAGCAGAGTGTGAATATTGAACGATAGCAGAAACCCACATGTATGCAAGCTGAAAAAAGTTGCAGTTTTACACATTTGGCTAGTGATTAAACCTGAATTCGTAGAATTTTTGGCAAGACGAAATTTGTTAAAGCAATACTTATCGATCGTGCGCGCAACAACAGTGAAGATGAAGATGAAGTTTTATGTAATCATAGTAAGTATGCACCACTCCCGAAAAGTGGCAAGAGTCACACGGAAATTCAATCAAATAACAATGAAATGGCACAGCATCGCAATAAATACTCGAAAAAAACAAGCCACATGAAAATCAGACGAACCCGTTGCGAAGCCAAGATATGAAGTGCATGTGAACCATGAAGCTTTGAGCAGCGGAGCACGACATACAGACTTCGGCAAAAACTTGTGCTGCCGGAAGCGTAAAAGACTTTTTTTTAAATCGTTTTCAAATTACCCTGAAAGTTCGAACACCCACCCCTAAGACCAAATAAATTGTCTGAATCAGGCACGTCTGGTTTTCTGCAGCATGAATGCAATTAATGACCAAAAAAAAAAACCTAATTTTATGAAGCTTTCTAATAATGAACTCGAATGCACTATTGCAATTTCATTTTTATTTTGTGTGATTTCAAAAAAAAAAATCGATCTTCCTCTCATAATGCCAGAATTGATGGAACGCAAGGTGCAAGCAGAAATCCTTATTCAATGGATATACATATCAAATGAGAATTGGATTTCTTCATCCAGCAAAACACCAAGAAAAAAGTGACGATAGATATTCAAGCCGCCTCATGCCAACGTCAAAGTTTCAAATTTTAATGCATTTACTGCAAAAGAGTGCGAAGTCTTTTATAAAAACGTAAAACTGTTTTCAAATCTCACAACCAATTTTAATATCGGAGCCTTGCATTAGAAACACTCTTAAATTGGTTAAATTAGCCGATTGAGCTAAACCTTAAATTTTCTCTTACTAATTCGGCGCCAATACCATATCCTATATGGCCAATACGCATACAGACAAACAAACGCAAAGTGTCAGATTTCGCTTTGCAATAGCATCACTTAAACCCTCTGTGTCGGGGGTATATTGCGTTTGTGTGGTTGTGTGTAACGCTTAGAACCAGTCGAGATAGATAAGAACAAGTTCGAGAATGGACCTGATCGGACCATTTTTAGGGGTACCTCCAGTACTAGGGTCTTTACAAAAATCACAAAAACTGCTCTAAAATCGGAGTTTTTCAAATACTATATTTTGATGAAATCTAATATTTGAACATGTTTAAATCAGTGCCCTAGCCATAGGGACAAGAGGGGGCTTTGCCCCCCACAGAATTTTGTTTTTCCCATGAAAAAAATTAAAAAAGGAGAAAAAATAAATGACAATCGAAAAAACATGCATTGAAAGCGTGCATATAATGTGGTTTTAATTAAAATAGACGTTAAAATTGAAAAAATAATTTGGCCCCCCCACGCAAATTGAAAAAATTATTTTGCCCCTCCACGCAAAACAGAATTGCTACGGCACTGGTTTAAATGCATGTAATGTTATTTCTAAAATTTTGAAAAGTGGGCGTGGCTGAAGGGCGTTTTTGAAAATTGTCTCTACACCCGAAATTCAAATGGGACTTGAACGAAACTTGGCACTTATGCTTCTTTTGTAGCCATTAAAATCCTTCCCAAAAATTTACTTGATCGGTCCCTTATTAAGAGTACCTCCAGTATTAGGGTCTGCCACAAAAATCCCAAAACTGCCCCAAAATCGGACTTTTCAAAATACTTCAAAAAAACTTAGAATTCGAGCCGCTTATGGCCTTAAATATCTTTTGAATATTTTTTCTTAATGGTCCTGTTTTTTTGGCGTGTTTTGAAAATTATTTAAACATGTGTGTCTGTGTCGGGTATTGTAGTGTCAGGCTCGCCTGACTATAACACCCTTACTTTTTTTTAAATGTGGGTCATTCAATTTTATGACTTAAAAGTACACAAAATAAGACACTTGTTCTTTATATAATTTTGTATTATCAATGTGACTTTTTATATAGCTTAAGCTTCCCCTTATTCCCTTCATTAAAAGATAAGTGCTGAGTTAACGGGAGTAAATCTAGATTATAACATTTGCTTGCGGTACATTCTTGAATGTTTAAGTTAGGGATGCCAATACATACAGAACTACAACCATCGTACAATTCTTTCCCATAGTATTTGAAAAATCAGCGCATTTTACCAATTGCTAAAATGTGCTAGTAAGCCCCAAAAAAGATATTCAACAATATTAAGAGCTTTTCACAACGAAAACCAAAAGAAAACATAATAATTAAATGTAGACCTTTTGAAACAATTTTTAATATCATCTTATCCGTACATCCGCATTCTATGAAAACCGTTTCAAAAGTCTAAGAGCCAATTTCACCAATCATATTAAAATACGAATTGTCGTATAATCGACAGATTTTCATTTTCACCATCCAAATGCCAGCTCGTGGTTAAATGTGCCATATCGGACACTTAAATAGAGTTTATGCAGCCGTGTGTATTCCTAATGGAAACAGCTGATTTAAGAAGAAATATTTTCTTTATGAAGAGTTTCCGAGCAAACATTTACCCTACTTAAATATATCAAAAAGTTTTCGCTTATTCCATTTTAGTTGGACTTTTGAACTACTTGATAATTTACGTTTCTCAGACACATTTGCGAAGTGCTTGAAAGTTTTACAGGACACAAATGCTTGGAAGGAATTTGGAAAGCTACTTGGAAACAAATTTGTGGAAAGCACCTTTGTAAAAAGTTTATGGAAATGCTTGCTTTGTATTTTTAATGACATTTTTCATTCATTTATTTTGCTTGTAATCAGCTGATAACGACGGTGTTGCACAAAAAAATAAAAGGTGCTGCCGTACTTCCGCGTTATTGAATTTTGGATTTGATGAAAGGGATGAAAATTAAATCCGCAGTTAAACGCCAATGGGTCAGTGGCGTAGCGAGACATTTCGGCGTCCGGGCCCGATGGGGGTACAATGCAGGAAATGCCGCACCCTCCAATCGGCCTCAATAAAAGTACTTTCATAAAATTTGAAATATGATTTGGCGTCCGGTGAAATTGGCTCTAAGAGGAAACTAAGTAGAAAGGCATTGAAACTTATACCTATTGATGAAATTTAAAGCATAACTTATTACTTTGATCACTAGATTCAGATTGGAACAAATATGTTTATAAAAATTTTATGTAATAACCCTGTAGGAAATTGATCTAGTGCAGAAGTACTCTTTGACTTCTCCCCAAATCAATAGTACTACTCGCTCATAATTTCTCCGCCAATGTATTCAACTGTAGAGTTTAACTCTGAGTCGCCATTCGAAAATCGACAGTCGCGTTTGAACTAGTGCAGAAGTAGAGGCAACAGGGCCAGTTCAGTAAATTTGCTATACTACGTTGATAGAATGGGGACCGGCCCACGCTGTCGTGGCTCACAGCGTAGCGCGTGCACCCCGCGATCCGAAGGCCCAGCAAATCCCGGGCCAAACGAACGCCGATTTTTTTTAAAAATTATTAGTAAAAATTGGAATCCTAAGAGGATTAAAAAGCAAATATATAAAAAAGAAAGGTTTCAAATTGGCAGAAAATGTTGAGCGAATTTGCGCGGAAAGTTGTGAGACAACATTGGTGAAGACATGATTTTCAATCCAATTATTTGAGTTTTCGAAACATGTCATTCTTCCAAATTTTTTCGCCTGCGACAGGAATCGAACTCGAACGCTTCATATTGCCAAGCGAATACCTTTCACTACGCCACGGACCTATCTGACTCACGCACAGCAAATATATTAGATTAATGTTGGTCAAAATTGAACTGTTGAATATGCCACTAGTTAGGTTCTACTGTCTCTACTCGCGTACTAGTTCTTTTTCCTATACTCGAGAACTACTCCCTAGGGCACAATTGACCCCACTCTTCCTAGAGGGAAATTTTTAAATTTCTTTAAAAATTTTTATAATAACTGCATGCAAAATTATCTCATTTTTTGAATCAAGCTTATTGGCTTCTTTTTTTTGGTTTATCGAACCCTACCATAAATAAGTAAAACATATAAATTTAATAACAAAATTAAGAAAATTTAATAAATAAATAAAGCTTAATATATCTAGATTAATACAAAGGTTAAAAAAAAAGCGAGTCACCAAGAAATGTTTATGCGAAAATGGTCCCTAAAGTCCAAAAAGTGGCTAACATGAAAATGTCATACCCTATGCCATCCACATGATTTACAAATACTTATAATTTTTACTATAAATATCGATATTTATGTACTGTGTGTAACTTTGACACCCTGTATATATAGTCCACCACCTAAATAATATTTGGTCCAAATTTCTCCAAGTCAATTTTTTAGCAAAGATACAGGATTAAGTGAGGCTATCAAAGCCAAATGGGACCCTGTAAAACAGACAGACAGCCAGCCAGACGTTCACGGATAAGTCAATTCACCTGGCGACGCTGATTATTTCTATTCCTATATATGTATGTATTTTGTATGGTCTGTCTCGAGTGGGTGATACAACTATACAAAGCTGTGCTATTTTCTTATTTTCGGGCCAACTAAATACGAAAAATCTTTTTAAAAAAATATGAAAATATGTCTTTTTCAAAGCATTGTCTGGCTTTGAGCACACATTAAGTACTGCAATCTGCAGAAAGGATACTCCAACGCAAAAACCAATAGTTTCTTTCATTTCCACAATAAACCCTACCCAAACAAATCCGAAGAACGAAATGAGCCCAAATATGATGTCATCAGTGGATTTCGTTCGCTTGTTTCCACTAATGGCATTGCTCTTCATCAGCAGTTATTAACATAGATTGGTGTTTTGCCAAAGAGCGGAGTTCCTTTGCTCTCGATCACATCCCAGCGGGAAAAGGTAGACATTGGTAAACGAGCGAGGTAATCGATACAACATATGTCTACCACTTACCCGCGTCGATGAAAATTAACACGGCGATGTCATTGAAAATTCGTTCGTTACCTCTTTCGCTTACTTCTTTCTTGAAGAATTCTATGACGAACCCCTCATCAAAAAGTCTACGACGACTATGTGAGCAATAATTTTTCTGCTTCGCTTACCTTTTTCTTCGAAGCATTCTCCTATGACCCTTTCATCGAAGAATTCCTCGACGAATAAGGTAATCGAAGAACAAACTTCCCGCTGGGATTTTGTTGGTATAGATTTCGACTCTCGTACTGGGCTTGAATACCGCAGACAGGGCCGGATGAAAGGGGGAGCTAGTGTGGCCAGTGGCTCCCGGGCCTCCACCACTTGGAACACCCACCAGCAGCGATAAAATTTTTTTGTACCTTGAAATGTGGAAAATCTCTTATAACTTCTTTATTTTTCAACCGATTTTGGAGATATTTAGTTTTTTATATACGCTAAATATCTGTTTATGACTTCTAGTTACCAAAAAAAATTTTGTTAGTACTTAAAAGTTAAAATTAACTTTTGCAAATTAAAAAAAAAAACCTTAAAAAGTCATTCTTTTGCAAGTTCAAATGTCTATAACTTACAAACTAAGACGCCGATTGTAACAAATGATATATCGTTGCAAAGGAGAGAAATTTCTGCTTTAGACTAATAAAATTTTATGTTATTAAGGCAAAATCTCATAAAGTAACCAAAAAACACGTTTTTTGCGTATATCTCAAAAACTATTCTTTGGAAAAATAAACGGATGACATTTTCGTGATCAGCGACCCCAATTTAGTCTAAAAATTAACATTTCGTCTCTGCTCTTTTTTTTTGTTTGTAAACTAGTGTAATCGGCCCATTGATATTTTCAATAGTGATAGTCCCAACCATCGACATATCGTCGATGCTATCGAAGTTACAGCTGGCAAAAATTTTATCTACTCATTTAATGTTAGACTAACAATTTTGAAAATATGTTCCACGGAAAAAAAAAAATGGTTTTGAAGAAAAAGTAAATTACTTATTTTAACTTGCAGACACGCCAGCCAATATGAAAATATCACTGAAAGACAATGCTGCTAATATCAACAGCTTTTCCTTTTTTGTGAATCTTTTTACAAGCAAAGCGCTAGCAAAATAAGCCATTTACAAAATTCTCCAAGATAATGTTTGAGAAATTAAAAAATTTTAATGTATATGTATACAAAACTTATTTATTAAAAGTTATTAATTTGAAGTTCTCTATTTGAAAATAGAAAAAGGGGATATTCTGAGGCACAATGAAAAAAGTTATATTAGTATTGGCATTATTGCATTGCAGGCAGCTGATAGTCGATAGTCTTGACTATCAATCGATAGTGACAAAGTTTTCAAAACCATCGATACAATCGACAGTGCCATCGATAGTTTCCCAGCTCTAAACTGTCCCGTCCGTTAGGAAAAAACCCATATTTGGAAGTATAACTATAAGATTTTGAATCCTGCAAGCTTAATTTACTTTTGTAAGACCCTCCGTACAAAAACTTTTGCAGAACTCATAAAAATCTCTCTAGTATTGAAAAGTTCTGAGAAGGAGTCTTTAAGGAGCGAAATGAAAAAGGGCGAAAGCTGGTTCTTAGAGAAACGTAATGAAAAAATTGGTGTTTGTAAAGTCAATTTACGGGCGATAGTTTTACGTGATAAAGTCATAAGAAAACGCTCATTCTGGACATAAAAGTGACCATTCAAGTATCACGTACGCTATTTTTGACGAACTTCAAACTTATTATATATTAGTTAGAAAAAAAGGTCTAATTTTTTTTTTTTTGGCGATTTTTAATATTTGTATAAAATAGAAAATAACAATTATACTTCAAATTTTAAATTAAAATTGCATATAAAAGTTTTCAAAATCAATGCCATAAATATTTTCAATCCCTGTCAGTGCTCGGACTTCTACCACTTTGATGGTAGATCGAGTACTATATTCGTTATTACCACTTCTACTACTCTAGGTCCAAATCTACCGCTTTTTTTTTACTTATTTGTGCATTTGTTATATTTTTTTAATGATCATTTAGATTCATTATGGGTATTCATTCAGACCTCGAACTTAGTGAACTTTGAGAACTTTTTAAACAGACGTCAAAGGTTCCATGTATTTTGACAGTTAACGCAAAGAAGTTCTCAGAGTTCATTTCTTCGAGGGTTCGAATGAATACCCATATTGAGAGAATAAAATATGTGCTTCAATGTTACGTGTTATTGAAAAATATGTTGGCAGCTTCCTATTGTCAAGAATGACATATTTTTTTTTAAAGAAGAGAAAATACCTAAACATGTAATTTTCCCAATTTTCTACATGATCAGATGAGATATTATATATTCCTATACATATAAATATTTTAAGCAATTTTGAATCTACACCTTCTTCTTTCAAAGGTGGTAGATACCCTTAAAAATTTTCAAATTAGAGCACTGATCCCTGCCTTCGTTTTAAAAATTTTTGCAGGCCCTCTTCATACAAAATTAAATTTTTTCTTGGCACAGTGTACATATATTTAACGAGCAGAGTATGATGATGTAGATATAGTTCTTTTCAAAAATTAATCTGGACAATTTATATGACTGCGTGAAAAAATTGCAGAAAATTGTTCGGACAATTTTGTTACCTCTAATATTTTCATCCGCGTAATGCTTATGAGAATTGTAATGTAACCAAAGAGTGTATAACTACTAAGATGTCCAAGGCTGCAATTATAATGAAGCTAAAGCTGAAGCGTAGGCTGTCATGTGTTTGTTGTAATTTGTTGTTGCGGAAATACAACAAGCACATGACAGCTTCACACTAATTGCAGCATAACGCTCATACAAACGAACAGCGACAAGCAAATTTTAACAATTTCGATAGAGTATGCAGGGGGAGTGAAAATATTTTGTTTCTCTGTTATTTCCTTTAAAAATACAGGATTCAGGAATTTGTCTTTGTTTTCAAATTTGTTTATTCACATATCCAAAGAGTATGTAATGCTTAAGTAGGATACAATGTACTCTTTCGTTGCTTTTAAAAATCAAAAACTGAAAGCATGAAATCGAGGAAAGAAAGACAACGTTCTATATGAAGACAACGCACACGCTAGGAATTCTTAGAACAGAACGAATCAAGAACAAAACAATCGGACTTCTCGGCTCAAAACATTGAGAAGTGTTTTTCATTCTGATTGTTTTTTGGCAGTCCCTACTTTTCTGTCGATTGCGTGACATGTGTGAATTTGTGTGTGCGCCCATAGCCATACGTAAATTTGTATTTGGACGTTTGGATATTTTCTTGTGTTGCTTGTGAAGAGACGATTGAGACGATTTGCTTTCTCGTGAGAGCGATGTCTCTGCTCTAAACCGGTTTGAACTTTTATGTATTTGAATGTGTTTGTGTGTCGCGTAAATTGAACGATGAACATGTTGAACAGCGTTGCCACTCACTTTATTTTTTTCGTATCCAAATAAGTTTCAAAGCGTATCCAAAATGTATAAAAAAAATTTTTTTTTTGCGTAATTATCGAATATAATAGTTATCCATATGTGTACAACCACGCTATTTACACGTTAAGACATTTCGAAAATGAAAAAATTTTCGGTGGCAAGGGAGGCAGGGGAAAGAGATGAAAACGCTACCATACCACATCCCCGTGCGTCTCTAGCCCACAAAAAGTGTGTTTCGTTATCGAAATGTCTTAACGTGTAAATGGCCTCTTGCTAGTTATTTGGTAGGTTTATTTTGTTTACTCATTGAATAGAATAATGTATGTTTTTCAGTTTTACAAATTGTACAAAATTTTTTTTTTTAATAGTTGCCCAATTTCCAAATTTGGGAATTGATGCATCAAAGATATCGAAATTTTCCTTCAACAAATATTCATTCTACACACGGCGAGGCATTTCGATAGTTAAACATTGTTTTGTTGGTTGAAGCCGGTATCGAGTAGATACTAATTTATCTTTGTTGAGTTGGCAATATATTTCACGCGCTAAAGTCAGCTGAGTTTTGTTTACATGTGAGCTGTGATCAGTGATGGTACATTCTTTTTTAACTTTTCCCTACGCTGACTTAAAAAATCCCTACTTCTCCCTACGCTCACAAAATATTTTCCCTACAAAATTCCCTACGTTTGTTTTTCAATTTTGAGCAGCACGTCCAAGTATTTATAACAAAACAATATTTACATTCTTAAAAACAATAGTAATAACAAAAATTCACGTTAAAAAAGAACCACTCAACTACTATTTGAGCGGTGATGCTCGTAAAATTCTACACTTGACATTTTTTCGATATTACAATTCTTTTTTCTGAAAAAATGCTGCCAAAATAAAATTTTCTTAAAATTCCCTACATTCGGCTATTTTTTCAAAATCTGCCCTTTTTTCCCTACGGCCATTTTTTTCCGCAATTTTTCCCTACATGTAGGAAAATATCCCTACGTGTACCATCACTGGCTGTGATTGTCAATGAACAGGAATAATTTCTTGAATTTAAAAGTTAAAAAATATGTCGCAAATGTTAATTGGACTTTCCGGGATTTTGCTAGCCCAGCAACTAAAAACAAAACAACATGTGGTTGCTATGCGATCCGAAAGTTATATCCCATATACAAGGGAAATCCCTTACTTTTTTACATAGCAGTTGTTTCAGCTCGTAACTAAAAATCGTTCTCCGCCTTTTTGGTACAGATGGTCCAGCTTCAGAAAATTGGTCTTCCATGCCATCCATTCTTCAGTTTTTTTTTTTGTTTGGGGCACGCTACGCAACTGTGATTCAGCCTTTTCGCGGTGGAATAAATGTAAAACACTTTATTTCACTGGCTAAACTAGTCTCCACTTTTCTCCAAAAGTGCGAAAAATTGCAACCCTGATGTCATTTTAACAACACTGATTTCACTCGTGCTGGATATGGGTTTGCTAATTGACGGCGGAAATCCATTTATCGGGCTTTTAGCGCACTTTTTTTTATATGGAATTTGACAGTTCATGCCTGCTCGATACATGCCTTTAGGAATTGAAATCTCTTACAGTGTAAATCCTGCCATTCAAAATTTACAAATTGATGCTGACAGTCATGTTTTAATATATCGACATATCTATAGGGGTATTCACAAAGGCGTGTTAAAAACGTTGGAAAGTCGGAAAATCGGAAAAATGCGCCTTCTTAAAAACTTTTTAAACTTCTTTTGTATTTTGCACAACTTTTTAAGCATTTAAAATTTTCCGATTTTCCGACTTTCCGACGCCTATGTGAATACCCCTTATGTCTCAAAAAAATGTATCCATTTGAGAGGCAGCGTATCATTGTATCATATTATTTTAAATGGGTCCAATTTGATACAATTGTATCCAAAACGGCAACGCTGATGTTGAACGTACTTTGAGTTTTCCGGCGTGAGATGTTCGCAGATAGAATGTCTTATCATCGATTTAATAGACGTTTTCACGTCAAAAATTCAAGGTCTGATAAGATTCATTCGGATATCATATAAATTTACAAAAACTTTATCAGTTTTCTCTAAATTCTACATGCCTTTTAAGAAATATAAAAGTTTATGTACGAAATTTATATACTTTGAGGCTATTTGTGGCATCAAAAAAAGTTATCTAACATATAAAATTAATTTTGAATGAAGAAAATATCATTTGCGGTGGGAGCCCAGGCCATGGCCTAGTTCAGCCCAGTCGGTAATTGAACACCAACAAGATCAATTGGTGCAAAGACGATACAGCGATATTACATTGTTGTACTTAATGCTCTAACATTGAATTTTTGTAGTCTATAATGTATTCAACTGTACCGAAAAAACCTTTGAGATTAGTATGGATATCACTTATTTGGCTGGGAAGATATTTAAAGTGCTCAATGACGAGGAGAAACCCCGTATAATATCTGTTTTTAACAAGAATAAATGGCCTTTAAACAAACATCTTTAATACGAGGCACGTACCGCATGTGAATGTCTCCTTTTTGATTATAAATGACAGGCTTTTGATGGATGTTTTTAGAGTTTTTCTTTTTTACTTTCAATGCAAAAAATACTTATATAATAGCTCTTAAACGAAAATAATTCACAGTTTTGTTCGATACCAATGCGATACGAAGATAAATATCACACAAATCTTAATCGTCTCTACGGATTTAATTTAATTGTCAATAATCTTTTGAGCTATGTTGAAAAAACTATTCGCATTTGAGAGTTAAATAAATAAGTCTTACATGATTAAAAGATGCTCAAGCCTCATAAAAATTTATGCTTTGACAATTGCCCAAAAGACCTGTTCTTAATTGTTAAGAGACCGCCAAAAATTTCCAACTCCAAAGCATCAATTAAAACGGAGCCGCGAATAACGTTTTGAGGGGAACATTTTTTGAAATTTTTTTTCGGACTTCTACTATCAATAGTACTCTAGCCATTTAAGCTACCTTAAAAATATTTCTATTTGGCCAATTCCTGAACTTTTCTCAATAATTCGCAAACTTAGGGAAGCGAACTCAATTTGTTAATACATATAAACTGGCATGAAATATTTTCAAAAATGTGAAATTTGTCACTTACAACGGTATTCGCGACGCGCCGCACAGGGATGTTTCTTGCTATGAAATTAAGAAATGTTGAAAAAATTTTTTTAATCAAACCACCATACCCCCATTCAAAGGGGAGCCCCACATTTCGAAATTTGGGGCCTATAGACATGAAATTCGGAAAAATATTAATATTGTGCCCCAAAGTTTAAAAAACATAATTTGCTGATACTGCCACGCCTACTTTTTTTCCACGGCCACTCAAAGTTGCTAATTGGAGAACTTTTGAGACCCCTGAAAATCATATGAAAATTTCAAAAATATTGTTGAATGTTATTTATTTGTAAAACTTAAATGCGTATTTAACACAAAAAATCAAAAAACCCTGCCCCGCCTTGCCAAAGTAAAAAGTGTGAGATCACAAAAACACTCAAATTCATCGTATTAAATTACATATATTTCATACGTTTGACACGAAGATTTGTGCGTTTAGTGCATTTTCGCCTGTATTTTAGGCAGGGACCACAATACAAAAAGTCAAATTATTATCGCTGACGCAGCTAAATTGTTTGTATAATAATGTACTTACTTTCAGTATTAAAATATATTAGTAGTTCGCTTTGTTTACCTTTCACAATCAATATAAATCATATGTTGCAAACGACAAAAAAAAAAAAAAAACAATAATTTGTTTATAAACTTTAGAGCTTTATTTATAATATGTCGTTTGAAACATACAGGTCGCAGCACAATAGACGCAATTACAATTTTTTAAACTTAAAAATTAAAACATATAACTACCTACAACATTTTAAAGCTGTTTTGCGAGTAGTGTCAAATTTTGACGGTCCGCTATGACAAAACCGCTAAGAATATATGAGCAAAAATTTGCATTCCTGTATTTCAATATATTCCCTACAAGAACCCATCAAAATTTTTTACAAGTTGACACTGTGCGCCACTTCAATTAGTGAGCGCATAACATATCAGATCAAAATGTATTATAAAGGTATTCCAGCTAATTGCAACAGATCCGAACAGTTATAAAATAAAACAATAACAATAAATTGCAACAAATTTTCCTTACGTCAGAGCAAAACGAATTAATCCTTACTTCGCGTTCATTAATTGTTATGAAGCCAGAGCTATACTGTTTGCTAAGCGCAACACAACGTGTCCAAATATATTAAGAGGAACAAATTATAGTAATAACTCGTTGTGGGCTAACAATTTAAATTTTCAGCCATTACCAATGAAATGCGTTTGAAAACATTTTGGCCGCACGGCAACAAATGTGTGGCCAGCATTAGATAAAACCTAAAAACTACGAGTTCTCATATAAAGGTCTTTTGATTGCAAAGAGCGAAACAAAGTTAAGGTTTTTGCTTAAAAGCTGGAAAATTAAAAATATGTACATAATTCGATGGGCAAGCTGCAGTTTTAAATGAGATTTATTCCGGCCGAATTGCATTAACGGCTTCTTATATACATACATACATACATACACACATATGAACGTATGTATACTTATGGTAAGTGCGGCATCTGCATTCAATTTCAGCGACTAGTAAATGATTTTTAATACTTCTAGAGACTCTCGGAGCATCTTTTTATTTCGATAAAAAATCATTAAATTTTTGAAAGTTGAATCAAAAAAGAATGGCGCTGTAACATCCAACGAAATTTGTTAATTATAGATCATCAGCTAGCAGGTTAGACATATTTCGCCTTAGCTTGGAACAATAAGTTAACACACTCCGCAGTTATGTTTTCAAATTCGGTCATCAGCGCGAGTCAAGTGTGTAAGAGAGTCGTTTTTAATTTGCCTCCATACACGGTGAAACCTTGATTCAAGAGCCAATATTCAATGGTCCGCATACATTCTGGTGAAAAATTTTATGCAAGTTCAACAATCGTGGCTCCCCTGTTAGGATTTTGCTTTTTATGTAATCACAACCTCAAGCGAAGAGCTGATGCTGTGCTCCTAACATCGCGAATACCGCTGCCGTTGACGTAACACAAGCAGACGCCACAATAGCGCAGATTAGTGGGAAGGTGAGCAATTTAACAGTGCCAACGGTTCCCGCCGTGAAAGTGGTTATTCGCTACAAACGCTTCCTGCTTGCTAACAATTCGGTCTCAGATGGCTCACCATATACTGCGTTGAAGCTAATATCAAAAAGATCCATGGCATAGTGCACCAGTAATGTTATTACCTGATTTTCAAGACGTGGTGTGTCATTCGAAAAACATAAATCCTTTTTTGTCTTCTAGAGCATGATACAAGAAAACAAGATAGCGCCACTTCAGTACCGCTATTTTGAGGCTCTCTCTGAGAGCCGAAAATTGAGTTTGTGACGTCCCTGAGCGAGTAATTGTTGTTGTTTCCCATGCTATTCAAAAAAGTAAAAGCCGGTTTAACATGGGAAACAACAACAACGAATCGCGATTTTGAGTTTGTGACGTTTCCTCTTTCAAGTGGCGCTATCTTGTTTTCTTGTATCATGTTCTAGAGCTTATCCTCCACACATCAATAATAACACAGACCTAAAACAAAAAACCTTTTTGAGTAAAAAGTAGTGTTTTTATTAGATTTTGTTTCAGAAAAAAATTGAAAAATAGTGAAAAAATTCCATCACGTTCGAGTTTCGAGAAAACCACGCATTCACGAAATATCAAAAACACCAAAAAGTTTTAACAATTAATGGTGTAATTTGATGCTCAAAGTCGAAAAATTTTGATTTTTCTGTAAAAAAATTCATTTTTTGTGTACTTTCAACGAATTTATCTTAAAAACCGCTTGTGTTATTTTCAATATCAGTATTTAGGACCGAAGAACCTTCTATTTTGTGTAGATTTTTTCTTACCTGAGAAGTTTCGCCTAAGGTTTCGCAGAGAAATAATCATTCTTATGAAGGCATTCAAATCGAAAATTCTAGCAACATGTTGCAATTGAAAAATCCACTTGTTTTTATTATAAAAAGTCAAAGGCGAACGATTGGAATTTTCAAAAAAAATTTAGAAACACATTTCCCTACAGGAAATTCAAGTAGTCTTACTCTGACCTTTGATTAGTGTCAATTCCACCAGTACTAGTTACTCTTATACCCTTTGAGGGTTTTGTTGAAAATTAACTATACAAGTACACTCTAAACAAGTAAGAAAGCTAAAGTCGGTCAAGCCCGACTTTGAAATACCCAGCGTCCCTATGTTGCGAATTTGAAGCTTCTACGCCCTGTACCTCGGAAGTTACGAAAAATCTTCATTTGTGGGCGTGGCAGTGGGCGGGCCACATAAAATTTTTTCCTACATCTTTCATTCGCCTTGGTCAACCTACGTTGCGAATTTGAAGCTTCTACGTCCTGTACCTCGGAAGTTACGAAAGATCTTCATTTGTGGGCGTGGCAGTGGGCGGGCCACATAAAATTTTTTCCTACAAATTTCATTCGCCCTGGTCAACCTACGTTGTGAATTTGAAGCTTCTACGCCCTGTACCTCGGAAGTTACGGAAGATCTTCATTTGTGGGCGTGGCAGTGGGCGGGCCACATAAAATTTTTTCCTACATCTTTCATTCGCCTTGGTCAACCTACGTTGCGAATTTGAAGCTTCTACGCCCTGTACCTCGGAAGTTACGAAAAATCTTCATTTGTGGGCGTGGCAGTGGGTGGGCCACATACAATTTTTCGTACATCTTTCATTCGCCTTGGTCAACCTACGTTGCGAATTTGAAGCTTCTACGCCCTGTACCTCGGAAGTTACGAAAAATCTTCATTTGTGGGCGTGGCAGTGGGCGGGCCACATAAAATTTTTTCCTACATCTTTCATTCGCCTTGGTCAACCTACGTTGCGAATTTGAAGCTTCTAAGCCCTGTACCTCGGAAGTTACGAAAAATCTTCATTTGTGGGCGTGGCAGTGGGCGGACCACATAAAATTTTTTCCTACACCTTTCATTCGCCTTGATCAACCTATGTTGCGAATTTGAAGGTTCTACGCGTTTTACCTCGGAAGTTACGAAAAATTTTCATTTTGTGGGCGTGGCAGTAGGCGGGCCACAAAAATTTTTTTCCTACACCTTTCATTCGCCTTGTTCAACCTATGTTGCGAATATGAAGCGTCTACCCCTTTAACTTCACAAGTTACGATAAGCCCTTATTTGTTGGCTTATTTGTGGGCGTGGCTCGAGGAGGACGGCGTCAATTTTTTTTCAGGATATGTCCCTTTTCGTAGTTTACCAGTACACTAAATATCAATGGAATGTGTTGAGTGGTTCGCAAGTTACAAGCATCTTACTGAAAACACATTAAATTCATTTATGGGCGTGGCAGTGGGCGGATGTCTCCCATTTTTGCTTAGGATCATACTCGGACCGCGATATACCTTTGTGCCAAATTTCGACTTGATTGGTCAAGCCGTTTCGGAGGAGATCCGACCACGGACGGACGGACGGACGGACGGACGGAGGGACAGACGGACATGTCTAAATCGATTCAGTTTTTGATCCTGATCATTTCTATATATATATGTCTATATCTCCGGAGCTTAGTTCTCCCTGTTACAAGATTCGCACAAAACTAATATACCCCGCTTACGTTGGGTATAAAAATGAAAATAAAATTGCTTTTATAAATTCTGTAAATTTACCCCGAAACATGTTTACTTTTGTTCCAAAAATTTGTAAAAGATAATTTTTGTGTAATTTTGCACAAATGTAATGCATATTTACATACAATGCGTAAATTTGATCAATGAATGCTTAGGTTTACTATAGAAATGTTAGCTTTACACACTTTGTAATCTCGAAGCCTTTGTAAGTCTCTAATTAAATCATTTAATTCAGTTTGGGAAAACGCTTGTAGTTGAGAAGACGTCTCAAAGTTTGGGTCACGACTTTTCTGGGCCTCTGAAGCACAACCATCAGATAATTCGTTAGAAAACAAAGTATTATTCAAAAATGGGGGCAACTGATGATCTTCATTCGATTTTTTTTAGCTCTGGATAAGTCACCGATTGCATTTTTGGGAAAACAATTGCCTTTTTGGTTTTGATGGTGTATCCTGTCATATTGCAAGCACAAAAGTAACAGTCTTGCGTGTGGTTTTGAGGTTCCCATAGACCACTTGCGAAGTTCTGCTACGCAACTCCTACAAACCATATTCGGTGTCCATGGCTTGTCCAAATTAAGAATAATACCAAACATCGAAATATTTTTCGTAGGTGCTTTTTACAACATCCGTTATTGAACTTTCCTGTTTTAACAGCAAATACGCACCGCAAATGTAGCAAAAGCGTTCTCGAGAATTAACACATTTACGTGAAGACATTGCAACAATATTAATATAATACACAATATTTACAAGAATGAACAAAGATGTGCTACATATAGAACTATAGCTGCAACTTCGGCCAAAGCTATTACGTGGTACACCACACTTTCCATAACGTGGTTCACCACAACACTCGGCTTATGGCGTAGTTCACCACAGTTGAACTTTTTCACCAAATCATGCCATAACGCGCCAAAATTTGGCCGAAGTTGCAGCTATAGTTCTATATGATGTGCTACATGCTCTCGAGTGACTGTCCTTAATCGCTGTCGCTCCACGCGCTGAACAGCCCAATTCGCTCCTTTTTGCTGGGAAGTAATGAGTAATTAATGTATTCGCCGTGGATAAGTCGGCGTGTACGCGGCGCGACTGCAACTTTGAACAAAGATAACAACAACTTAGGTATACACATTTGTTATGAACGCAACGAAAAATAGCTAAGCGCAAAATGCGCTAGATCTTAAAGCGCTAAGTTGGCATCACTGGCTATTTGGTTTCATACGCTCAATTTACCCTGCAGAAATAAAGCGGTTAATTTCCTAAAAAGGACTGACCTTTAACCAGTCCCACATCGACCGGTCAAAATAGGACTCTTTCTTATAGCGAAATCGGTTAGCCGGCGGTCAGTCCCCCAAACGACACTCATATTAACTTAGAAAATTTTTGTGAATTCCATACAAAAATAATAGCAACTTATTCGAAGCATGCGAGAGAGGATGCTGTTTTCAATTCTTTATATTCTTTATTTTCGTTTCTTCTATGGACTTAAATGGAATATTGTCTTTAAGTGAGTCACAGCCAGTGGTAGCTCAGAGGATAGCGTGCAAGCTTACTAATCAAAATTCCGCAGGTTCGCTTGTTCAAATCCCGTGCCCATCAAACAATTATTCGAAAAAAGATGTTCAAATAGAATTCTATAAATATACGCGAGAAGGGAGAGAGAGGCACATTGCCTACGCAAGGTTCTCGAATTTTTTTGACTCCATAAATAAAAACTTTCAAAAGAGACAGAGAGAAAAAGAGAGAAAAATTGGCGCACCCGCTTTATACACTTTTGTTGCTATCATGAATATGTCTATAAATAGAAACATTCGAAAGAGAAACAGAGAAAAGAGAGAGAGATTGACGTGACGCTCTCAACAAAAAATCAAATTTTCGAATATTCTTTCGAATGACCCTTATGGGACACACCTACGGTCAGTCCCTCCCCTAGGACAGGCCCATGTTAAAAAGGTCAGTTGAATACATTAGAAGTGGAATTAAGAGGGGACTAGTAGTGGTAACATGAGGGACTGACCGAAGGCTACACTTGGGTCAGTCCATATTTCTGCAGGGTATGTATGCATTTAAGAATGTGTATGTGTAGAATATAGACACCTTTCACGTCGTGTCGGGCAAATTTCCTAAAAGCTACTAGTGCTTTCACCAGATTCTAAAGAACTAGTGCAAATGGAGGTAGCTTTTCGTATAAAGCATATACTTAGCAGCAAATTCCGTATTCATTCCATAGTTTAAACCCTGCAGGAAATGTCAATAGTGAATCTATACTCTTTCACTAATGACCGCGTCGACAGTACTACTGATCAGCTATACCCGCCGCAATGCTTTGCGCTATAGACATTTAACATTGAGTTGTCATTGAATGTCGACAGTAGACCGAAAAACTATTGACGAACTAGTGACGTCGGTACTATTATGTAGACAAAAGGAGTACTTTTTCGCCAGTCACCAGTATTTAATATATATATTATACTTTCCGCTTTCAATAAAAATAGCTTGCATTTAAGTTTTAACGAGTCTAACTTGGTCAATTTTGCGGCACATTTTACAAGGAGACACGTTGTTGACATGGTCAATAAAGATGAACTATACCTCTTGACAGTACAGTTTCTCTAATGACACCGCCTATAAATACTGTTGACGTTGTCACTAGTTCTCTTGTCTATATTGACGTCAATATAGACATGGGGCCAAATGACGACAGACTTCCTGCAGGGAAGAGACAAACCAGTTTTTTTGCACTTACATACATTGATATAATCAATCTAGCAAGCATAAGTCATATCTGGCGATGGCGTTGTTGAAGTGTGCTAGCTTCGTAATCTGGAAGGTTCGAGTTCGAACCCTGTCACAGGCAAAAGAATATGTGGAAAAATGGAGAATAAAAAGGTCATTAAATTTTAAGGGAAAAATACGGGGAGCGGAAAGTAAGTTTGCCAACCAATAATAAATGAAATAAAGTTGCTGTCATCGCGCCTTCCAAAACGTCACGCACCAAGCTATTTAAAAAAGGTCCTTGTAGGGAATCTTTTTTTTAAGCATAAAAAGTTTGGTAAAATCTTTTATTTCTCAGTTTTTTTAAATCATGTAAATATTAAATTATCCACTTTTCCTCCAAGAAAAAAAAAAACCCTCGAGCAGCGATCGAACCTGCCGACCTGATTTTTACAAGAATTCATATCAAAATTAAGAAGTTACATTCTTTACTTTTCGGTGTAGTGTTTAACTATACCAAATATATTCAATTGGTTCCCCCAGAACAAGAACAGCTATAGTTCAAAAGTGAACTGCATTGGCAGGGGTATAAAAAAGAACTAGTACTCGTGAAATTTGCACTAGAAAAACGTTAGAGATGATTTACTCGTATGTCCTGAAGGGATAAGAGAAAAGACTACTCGATTCTTTTTTCTATTTTACTAGCAATAGACGTCACATATTTAACATAACTAAAAACCTATCGTTTTTAGCGCAGCAATATAAATGTGAATTTAAATACCATTTTTAATGGTAAATACGAAAGATATTGAGGAAATATTTTGATTGCATTATCTTGGGGCCATAAGGGGTTGAATGAGACACTTTCCCAAAAGTAGTCAAATACCCTATTGCTATTGTTTGGAAAATTGCATTAATTACTCGCATAGCTGCCAGTTCAAGTTCATTTCACTAATTATTTGTTTCACAGATGCACATCAATATCTTATTGTGTATTTATCCATTTGTAACAAGACGAGCTTTGGGCAATCGTGTTCGTTAAAATTCCAGCACCATGAAATATGACCAATTTTTAATGTGTCCTATCTTAAGCTATTAGAGTAGCTCAGTATGATCAACAATTCAAATCCATTTCATTTTTGAGATAGATTCTCACGGCTAAGGTGAAAAAGTTTCCCCTATTGAACAAGAGTGGGACTGATAATGGATGTTTTTTCTAACAGAGGTAAGATTAACCCGTAAAATGCAGAACACCTTTTTCTTTCAAAAAACAGTTTTTGTTACAGAATTTTTTTTATTTGTAACGATAGGGTTTTGTGACCTAAGGAAGAAAGATGCAGTTTAGAAAATTAATAAGGTCCTCAGAACATTGCATGTAGCTAGGAACAGTCGTTCTTAATTTATGGCTACCTATTCGAATTCGAGTTTCGAAGTTTAATAATGATAATCTACTATTGTTTCAAAAGGATCTTATTGATTTTCAATAGGATATGCCGGTTTAATAGTACAACCTATTGGTTTTTAATAAGACATGCTATTAAATTGAAACTGTAAGGCCCGATATTACAGTGCATACTTAAGTTAAGGAAGCTTGAAGACTTAAGAACACCTTAAGTGTCAAGCGGTTTAACAATCAATTTTTATCCAAAACTCACGAAAATTGTTTTCGGCAGGCAACATTTGAAAAAGCGTATATATTTTGTTTATACTTTTTTAAAATTCGTAAAATTAGTGAAATTCCTTCAATATATTAAATTGAAAACTTATTTAAGGAGCACTTAAAATTTGTACTGTTAAAATGCTTTACAGACTTAAGCTTTACTTAAGTGCTAAGGAGACCTTAAGTATGCTTTGTAATATCGGGCCTAAGACTTTTATAATAATAGTACAGTTGCCACAGTTGGTGTTTTGGATGCCAAAACTGGCTCTTTATTTTGCACTTGGCACTGTAGCTCTTTTTTTATTGTATTTGCCTCTCTTAGTGCGGTTTCAGACGCGCCGAATTTCTGCCGATTTTTCTGAAAGATTTTTTGATTGTAGGCGAGGGAGGGGTGACGGATGTTGACATTTCTGACCGTTAGATGAAAACTTTAATATTTTTTTTTAGTTTTAATTTCCTGTTTTAGTTTTGATTTCACTTAAATAACTGTTTTTCAAAACAGTAGACCAAAGCTTCAAAAGAAGCAAATACAAAACCAGCTTCATTAAAAAAATCGTTAGGTTAAAATCGTTGTGTCTAAAATGTCTCGCCGATAGAATAGTAAAACAAACCAAAAAAAATCGGCGACAAATAATGGCCAAAAATCGGCGTGTCTGAAAGCACACTTACATCGTCCTTAAAATGAGAGATTCTTGTAAAATGACTAATAAATAGTGGTCCTCATGCAGTTTCGCAAATTTTACGAAGTGGGAAACTTTGCGAAATGGGAAAGGAACCGTCAAAATTTGTATGGAAGAAATTTTACGAAGCGTGACAAACTTTCCCATTGGTTTTTGCTTCGCAAGACGTCGTAAGCTAGTGCGCATAGTAAGTTGGGGTGGGCATACACAGCCAATCGCGTTTAACAAGCCTACATATGTCTTATAGTACAAATGGTTTTAAACCTCAATTTGAAAAAGAAAGAAACAGTGGGAAGATAGATAAGCTTTAATTAATTACACAGCTCAACACTGGTTTTGGTGCCGAGATATAGCTATTAAATTATGTATAAGGGATGCATGGGCAACACAAAAATAATTTTTTCAATTTTTTCCTACGTGTAGTTTTGGACCTACCATCAATTTTGTATTTTGGTTGTCATCAGTGCGTTTTTAATGCAAAAAACATATCTAAACGTCGTAGAAAGTAAAAGTGGCTGGTATCATTTAAAAGCCAAGATTCTTATCTTTATAACGATTTGTGGGAGTTCAGCTATTGGTTTTTTTGTTACGAGCTTTTGAATTCGTAAAAAAGTGAAATATTTCATCTTTTTCCAAATGATTGTGTGTTTGTTTAGCCTTTATGGCATCAAAAAACTTTTTTTTAAAAATCTTTAAATGTGGTGTTGAAAACACTTTCTTTATTAAAGCTTTGGGTTCAAAGATGTCGGGATCAGATTAAAAATGTGGGTGATATGGTGCAAAAAATGAGAGCATCTTAATTCGAATATTTGAAAGAAATGTGTAAAAAAAAACACTTCTACTTGATTTAATACTGAACTGATTAAGTAGTTCGTCTTCTGATTTTATTATTTAGGCAAACTCTTTTCGACAGCTCGAAAATTCGTTACAATATATAGTTACAATATACGTCATCACGAAGAAGCTGTCGAAATGATAAAAATGTGTTTTGTTACATTAGCGGCGAATACACCGTAGAAAAGTTAAGAAGATCTATGTTATAACAGATTTTGTAAAGGGAGCTTACTTAACTTATTTTGGTTTGGAAATTGCGGATCAATACAATTCGGTGGCGCCCGAAATTGTTTGCAAAATGTGCTATGAGCACTTGAGGCAGTGTAACAGTGGTCAAAGAAGCCGTATGAAGTTCAGAGTGCCTATGCAATGGAAAGAACAAAAAAATCACTTCGATGACTGCTACTTCTGCTGTGTAAATTTTCGTGGCGTTAACTTAAAAAAAAATGGTCTATCCAGATTTAGAATCAGCTAGAAGACCGCTACCACATTCAAAAGAAGCACCAGTTAAAACATTTAATTCTACCCTTGAACCGCAACATGCAAGAACAGTGCCGTAGCAACCATAGGGGCAAGAGGGGGCTTTGCCCCCCCACGCATTTTTGTTTTTGCCCATGAATAAAATTGAAAAAAAATTTTTCCCCCCACGCAAATTGGAAAAATAATTTTTCCCCCTCACGCAAAACAGAATTGCTACGGCACTGTGCAAGAATCTTGGATGAAGTCGAAAATGATAGTGCTTTCGAAGAAATAGCGTCTACAGAGCCAAAACCTTTTACCCAAGCAGAATTGAACGATCTCATAAGGGATCTTGAACTACCAATAGAATCTGCAGAGGTATTGGCTTCGAGATTAAAAGATAAAAACTTGTTGGTAGCAGAGGCAAAAGTGACGTTCTATCGAAAAGAGAGGAAGAGCTCGTACAATATTTTCATTCTGAAAATGACATTGTATTTTGTACAGATGTGCGAGGCCTTATTCTCCAAATGGGTCTTCCAACATACCAGCCCAATGAATGGCGTCTTTTTATAGACAGTTGTAAGCGAAGTATTAAGTGTGTCCTTTTACAATATATATCAAAAAAATTTACGTACACGTGCGGTGTTCCATACAGCCGAACGATGCTAGTTTCGTTTTCTGCGAAATTTTTTCTATTACCAAGAACTGTTGTCTGTTTCTCAAATTGGAGTATGCATATTATTCGCATATTTTTCGCAGTTGAGTTTTGAATTGCGCACAAAAGGATCAATATGGGTCGTGGTCGTGAAATTCCTGAGGAAGTGCGAAAAATTATACTAAAACTGTATTTGGAGAATAAATCGCTTCGAGAGATCGGTCGAATAATCGGAAAATCACATTCTACTGTCCAAACGATCATAAAATCCTACACAGAGAACGGAAATTTACGAGTGAAGCCACGTTCCGGTAGACCAAAAATATTGACATCCCGAGAGCAACGCAATATAGTGGGCATGGCCCAAGCAAATCCTAGGGTGTCAGCTGTATCGATAGCCAAAAATATCAGTCTGTCCTTAAAAAAAAAATTAACCCACAAACTGTGAGAAATGTTCTGCATAATGCAGGTCTATATGATCGAGTGGCAAGACGTAAGCCGTACATTTCAGCGATTAACCGAAAAAAACGCTTAGATTTCGCAAAAAAACATCTACACAAGTGCGACGAGTTTTGGAACAATGTCATTTTTAGTGACGAATCAAAATTTAATCTTTTTGGACCGGACGGCCCAGGAAAAGTCTGGCGAAAGGTTAATGAAGCACTACACACGAAAAAAACCTTATTCCTACAGTCAAACATGGTGGTGGAAATGTAATGGTTTGGGACTGTATGGCAGGATGTGGGGTTGGTGAAATAGCTTTTATAGATTCAAAGATGGACAAAATGGCTTATATTGACATTTAAAAAAAAAATTTACTGAATTGGGCTTGAGTTGCGGGAATTACTATTTTCAGCAAGACAATGACCCCAAGCACACGTCTTATGCTGCTCGAGAATGGCTTTTATACAATGTGCCAAAGCAGTTACATACTCCCCCCCAGTCACCTGATATAAACCCCATAGAGCAATATTTGGTATTTGCTGGAAACCCGCATAAGAAAGCACAGAATTTCTTCGAAGGCAAGCCTTAAAACAGCTATAACAACAGAATGGGCAAAAATTACGCGCAGTGACACCAATGTTCTCGTCAAAAGCATGCGTCGTCGTTTGAAGGCCATTATAAAAGCAAGGGCGGGCCAACAACATACTAAATTTAAAAATATAATGTAATTTGCGCAATTTTTTTATATGCAAAAATGTCATGTATGTACGTTAACTTTTTTGATATGAATATGTGCCATTTTTCCTTTTTTGCTCGAAGCTTGCTTTATTTTAATAATTTAGAAAAAATCTTTTTTGTTATTTAATAAAAAATATTTGTTTTTCTGATTTACAAAAAAAAAATAATTTGTTTTGGTTTTTTAATCTTGGAAAAAAGGAGTTTTGTTTTGAATATCAAGGTGTACGTAAACTTTTTTGATTGACTGTATATCTTGGCACCAAAAATATTTTCTTCATTTGTTGAGCTGTGTTATATTCGAAGGGTCGCTCATGCGAACCTGCATGAGTACCACTAATCAAAAAAGCATTTAATAACTTAAGTGAATAGTAAAATTGGAAAGTATTCAGAAAAATATTATTTTTAAATATACGCAACTTTGTGGGAGCACCAAGAAAACCTCATAAGTGCTCGGATGAAAGTAAAATTTGCGCATGTCGAAATCATTCTTGGCAGTGTCAATCAAAGCACGAAGAAAGGCATGACGGCTGTTTTCGGCTTTTTATAATAACAGAACCGGAATAGAAATTTGTGAAGCAATTTAAATAATACCTTTTTAAGTGCCGTTTTTATATTAAAAGGTACAAATGTACAGGTGCAAGGTACAAATTTTTATAGTACCTACCCTGCAGGAAATCCGAGAAGATAAACTATGGCGCTTTTCTAGTTCCAACTCCACCAGAACTAGTTCTCCATTATACCCCTTCCAATGTATAATTTTGTGGAATTTTAAATGTGCGTGAAGGCTAGAAAGTAACCACTTCTCCCACAAACTATCGCTTTACTAGTGCTGCGGGAACCAATTGGGTATATTGGATATACTTAGTAAAGCACCAGTTCTCTCAGGCAAAATTATTCAGCATAATTAGGGATTTTGAAATTTTTAGAGCAGAATTTTCAACGTTTAGAAGAAAGACACAGAATATGTTAGTTTTTGTTTTATTTTGCATTAGATAACCTATAATTATATAATAGTGGTATTCAAGCAGGTGGGCATCTTGGGCATTTGGGCATCTTGGGCATTTGGGCAAATTGGTTTGTATGGAAAATCGTTTCCGCAGCTGCGCAACTATTGCACATCGATTTTGATGTGCAACATTTGCCCGATTTTGTGTGCAAATGAGTGCTAGGCGACCCTACAGTGTCAAATGAGTATGAATGTATGAAGAAATACAAAAACCATGATTTATAAAGTTCAATAAGTGAAAAACAAGTGAAATTGAATGAATGACTTGCATCTATTTAATAAAACGACTATCGTTTTTACAAATAAATATTTTTTTTTCCAAAAAATTTTTGCATCTTAATTTTCTGATATCAATTATATCTGCGTAACATAAATGTGAAAGACCACACATGTTTGACTGTCCGTATGGATCTTAAAAGCAAACAGCTGTTATCGTTGAATTTTTGCACTCGTTCTTCAGAGGGTTGTTCATGCAAAAGTGCAAAATTTGCTAGTGCAAAATTTGCCCACTCCAATTGCCCCATCTGCTTGAATACCACTAATATATCACATTTCTAGTTAGTCCTTCGATTGACATGAGGCTTTGAAATGCAAATGCATTTTGTGTTTCTAGGTGTACTGCTCCTGTGAGTGAAACAGCTAAGCTTCGTCAAATAAACCAATAAGCAGTTTTTCTAAACAGCTCCCCGTTTGTTTCGTTTTCAAATAACATGCCTCCGATCTTTGACGCAAGTTCGCATTTTCATTATCGCACTACCGCACTTCTCAAACACTTGTAAAGAATTGAATGATACAGTTGTACAAGCATGTTAGCGCTCTATACAAACCCCACCCCCGGTTGCACTAGTTCTTGAGTTCTGGTGAAAGTACTAGTTGTCTCGGGCTATTTAACCCTCGCCTTACTGGAGGGTAGTTACAGGTACAAGGTACTGAAAAGTGTTCCAAGGTACATATCAACACTGCCAATCAATGCCAATTAGATCAGAAAACACGATACTCCATTAAATTTTGTTATTTGTCACTTTCGTCAATTTG
This sequence comes from Chlorops oryzae, assembly GCA_020466095.1. Classification (NCBI taxonomy): domain Eukaryota; kingdom Metazoa; phylum Arthropoda; class Insecta; order Diptera; family Chloropidae; genus Chlorops; species Chlorops oryzae. The sequence continues at coordinate 31,028 of JAIPUU010000717.1, forward strand.
GCGGTTATGGCTCGATATTTTATGTATCCCGAATTATATCGTAATATCAAAAAAACAAAAAACAAAAATCAATTAAATAAACACTTGAATTAAATCCAGTTATTCTTCTTTTATCAGGCAATTGGAATGATGCTATTGTGCATGGCGGAAGCTGAGAGTCGGAAAAAGATAACCTTGGGCAAAAAGCTTCTGGATCCGCAAATTGAACAAAATTCAACCGCAGAAACCGGCAAGGGAAGCGAAAAAACGAACTATCCCAAAAAGGCCCTTTCACTGAAAAAACGTCCAACAAAGACACCATCAATTCCAATTACTGGGTCCACTAACTCTGTGGAAATAATGAAAGACACCAAAGACGTGACCGATATTTTTAAAGACCTGCCTTCGGACGATCTGGAGTTCATTAAGGAATTGGATATGCAGTTCAAACTTCATGGAGATAAGATCAAAATTAGAGTAGAGCATGACAACGCAACCGCGCTGTCAAAAAATTCAAAGCGCACCATCGAGCACGACCTGGGGTGTGTATAACTTGCATTTTTTTCGTTTTTCATTTCAAACTTAAATTCATACTTCCCTTTCCGCAGATATGGTTACAACCACAACGGCTACACATACGACAAGCCAAAATTTATATTTTATCCTTACTCTCAGAAGGATATCCCGCCAAGTGCTCCAGGTTATTTTCCACAGTTCGCAGACTCACAAGACGTTAAAGTCGAGCCATCGTATTCTTATGAGCTGAAACCACAAACATACGTAATACAACATGACCACTCGACGCCCCAAATCGATATACCCCATCCTCAAGAGCCCCAAGAAGTGGCACCTCCAGAACCCCAAGCCCACCAAGAAGGCGCTCAGGAGCCCGTCATTATACTACGAATCCCCGGCCCAACTAAGTATGCTTCGCATTTGCAGAGTTTGCTGCAGCAATACCTTGAGATCCGTGCCGCCCAATATCTCCGAATTTTGCAAGAGGCTGAATCCCGCAGACAACAGGAGTACCATCAGCAGTATATTGTAGATTCGAATGATCAACAGCACTTGCATCAGCAGTACCAACATTTGCCGCCGCAGACACAGCACGTGGATCCACAATCAGCGGCGCCGCATACCTATATGTTAGATTCTCACCATTCACAATTGACTGCAACAGAACAACAGCAACACCAACCCCAGCACTCTTACCCACCCATTGATGACGTATATCAAACCTACAAACAACGCCAAAGATACCAACAACAAGCATACATGGAGCATCAGCACGATCAGCAGTACAACGGGCAACAGAACTCTGCCAGCCATGAGTTTTCGCCATATGAAGTGGCAAATGAACCTCAGAAATTTTACTACCCTAACGAGCAACAACAAAATCAAGGCCATCCCCAAGGAGCTTATCAGCAAATCCTTGTCTACGAAATGGTGCCACCTGTGTACTCAAACGAAGAAACCCATATTGCTCCCCATCACCTGCGATACCCGAAAACCCAAATCCCAATCTACGTTCAAGAAGAGAACTCACAATACGACAATCAGAATAATGACCAGACGCAATCTGGCCATCTAGACACCAACGAAAACAATCCACGTTCAACGCATACGAAAGTTATTTTCACTCAGAACACCGACGCTTCAAGCTCAGATCATGCCAGTTCATACCCGCTTCCATCTATACGTCCCTATGAACGTCATGTGCCGACGTCCTCACAACTGTACCACCAAACATACCAGCAAAAAAACGAACTCGATCCGTCGCACCAGCAAGCCGTGGCGGAGTCTTCTCCACCGCAAAAGACTGCGGAAATTACACCGCGACCATTCAACTATCACGCTCATCCGCCTAAAAGCCGAAATAGCTCTGGGTATAAGCGAGCAGTTTCAACAATCAAGGCCGCTCCCTCCAAAAGTGCGCCCATAAAAGCTCACGAACACACAGGACAGCAGTTCAAACAAATCGCAGATTACATTCGAGAAAACCGCGACGCATTAAAGACTGTCTCAGCCACTCAAATCAAGCCGGTTGCGAAAGGTGCGAAAGGCTAAGCGTCTTCAGCAGAGCAATGTACATCCGGGAAGGGCGGACTAATCGGCTCATGATAAGATGCGTCAGTCTCGCGACAAACGTAGCCTTAAGAATCTGTTTTAATTCCTTTCAATTATTTTTTTAGTTCAGTTTGTATTTATGTTTGAAGAGGAGCTCTGCGAAAGTGCTTCTTTGTTATGTGCAATATAAATTTAAGTTCTTGTATATTTTAACCAAATATATTCTGAATAAAACTTAATTTTTTGGTGATAGCGGTCTCGGCTTGGCAGGCGAGATAGCACGTCATCAGGTCCCGTCCGTCGTTCACGGGGCGACGGAGCGAAGCGAATCCGGCGTGAACACCAACGACGCGACAGGCTTCGCAGACGATGGCGATTTCGTGGCGGCGGCAGGCTGTTTCTGCCGGTGACCCGTGAAGTCCCCGATTGAATGACCGGTCGAGTCGGCGGCTGAATTGTACTGTTGGTGTTCGGTTGGCAGGAGGCCCGGCGATGTGGTCGGGACTGGCGGTGGCGGGGCGATGGGTCGCGTTGGCGTGGTGGAGATTGTCGGCGTCGCACAGTGGCTCGAGTGCGGCCAAAAAGGAAAAAAATGAAATGATAAATTTCAAATTATTTTTAATGTCAATCTATTGGAAATAGGTCAACTTGAAGACATCAGATCGCTTTTAACAAAAAATTCTGTTGTAAGTAAGTATTTCAGCCCATCGAAGTTGTTTGACGAAAAAAAAAAATTTTCCATGAATTTTTATATGCAAATCTGTGGTAGTTTCAAATAAGAATGGTAGTTTAATAGCTGCTATTATTTAAAAAAAAAAACCAGTATTATGATAAAATAGGTGTTTATTGTATACAAAAATCATTATTTCCAACATGCTTTCAACATATGCTAAGTCCCGTTACTTTTTGTGAAATGCGTTTTAAAAGTGAAAAAAAAATCTTTCGAAAACTTTGAAATTGAATTAAAAAAAAACTTATCGAAGAAATTCACAGGATCAATAGTTAGTAATTTAAACTCTATAGAAGCAAAAAAGAGAATGTGCGATGAGGTGCGACAAGATAAGTTTTTCGTTCATTTCTAGTGTCATCTTCTCTAAAAATTAGCGAAATTTTTGAAGTCTGGTGGCTGCATTGCAGGGAAAAGCTACATAAAGATGCTGTCGAATTGGTTTGAAGTTTTTTGAAATCCAAAGTTGGCGAAGAAAAAGATCTTACTAAATTTCGTAAAAAGACTGATTTACTTCTGTTGAAATTTAAGGCTCTTTGGGCTGCTTCCCGGCACTTTAACTAAGGATAAAAGGATTTGTGTGCAAAACTAGTCAAGTTATGATTCCAAATAGCTTGCATTTGTATGAGAAGGGGAATAGAAGTGGATAGATTTCTAATAAAAAACAAGTAAGAAAGCTAAAGTCGGTCAAGCCCGACTTTGAAATACCCAGCGTCCCGACATTATGAGCGCACTATGTTTTCCTTCTCTATTTGTGGGCGTGGCAGTGGGAGGGCAACATAAATTATTTCCCTACACCTTTCATTCGCCTTGGTGAACCTATGTTGCGAATTTAAAGCTTCTACGCCTTTTACTTCGGAAGTTATGAAAATTCTCTATTTGTGGGCGTGGCAGTGGGCGGGCTACATAAATTTAAATTTTGTTCCTAGACCTTTGATTTGCCTTGGTCAACCTATGCTGCGAATTTGAAGCTTCTACGCCTTTTACTTCACAAGTTACGATAAGCCTTTATTTTTGGGCTTATTTGTGGGCGTGGCTCGAGGAGGGCGGCGTTCATTTTTTGCCAGGATATGTCCCTTTTCGTAGTTTACCAGCACACCAAATATCAATAGAATGTGTTGAGTGGTTCGCAAGTTACAACCATTTGAATGAAAACACAATAAATTCATTTGTGGGCGTGGCAGTGGGCGGATGTCTCCCATTTTTACTTAGGATCATACTCGGACCCGGATATACATGTGTGCCAAATTTCGACTTCATTGGTTCAGCCGTTTCGGAGGAGATCCCACCACGGACGGACGGACAGACGGACAGACGGACAGACGACAGACGGTCAGACGGACAGACGGACATGTCTAAATCGATTCAGTTTTTGATCCTGATCATTTCTATATATATTTTTCTATATCTCCGGAGCTTAATTCTCCCTGTTACAAGATTTGCACAAAACTAATATACCCCGCTTACGCTGGGTATAAAAAGCGAAAGTTTCCATTCAAAACTGAATGTATTGTTGAACAGCAAGGATAATTTCATGAGCGAACGGGCGAAAGTGCTGCAATTTTTTCGTTGAATTTTCATGCATTTTCGCTGCTTTGCAATTTTCGCTTGTCGTCGTTGGGACCTAAAATTTTTTTGATTTGTAATAAATATATATTTTAGGTATTGAAATCCATAAATAGTTTATTAAATTTTTTAATAAGGTAAGAAAATTCTATATGAAGAAGTGCACCATAAAACTGTGAACTTTGAAGGGGTACAGTTTTTGAAGGGGGCTAGGTACCCCATAAAAATTTTGGGGTCTAAGTTTTTTCTCTCTAAATAACATTTGGACCAAATCTCAGCTTTCTAACACTAAAACTGTGGAAATTAGAATATCACTTTATATGGGAGGTGGGCGGTGCAGTGGGCGGAATTATATGAAAAATTCAAAATTTTCTTAATTTGGTCCATAGTAATACTCCTACCAAATTTCGTTGCTCTACGACCACTCCTTCTAGTTTTGGCCACAGAGTATATGGAGTCGCGACACTGTGCGTCGTGGCGAGGGATCGCGCGGGTTTGGTCGTGACTGTGATCGTCCTTGACGCCGGCGTGGTCGTCTTCGGCGAGCGGGCATCGGGACGAGCTCAGGCGGCACCGTTTGAGGGCGCCATGGACTGGCACTCAGCGATCGGTAACGGTACTGCGGCTGATAGAGCAGCGGGTGGTGGTCCTCTCCACAATGTTTGCACCATCGCGGCCACCAACAGTCCTTCATAAGGTGTGTCGGCGCCATGCACGACAGGCAGCACTTATTTACCTGTACCGTCCGCAAGCGCAGCTCGGCGGGTAGACTCCGAAAGCGACCGCAGTCCTCAAGATGGTGCGGGCGGGCGCTGACTGGGCAGATCGGGCGCGGATTCATGTTGACTGCCTGAAAAGTACACAAGATGCAAATGAAAAAATTTATGTTTGACATGGAGGAAAGAGGGAGGGGGAGGTGTTGCGAATGGGGAAGACTAGTCATAATTCTTCAGGTAATTCGACTTGAAACAGGCAAAGTTTGGTAACTGGCCGAGTCATGGTGCCAAATTCTGTTTTTACGTCGACAATGCGCACGAGACCGTCGTCTCCGGGATGAATTTCGACAATTCTTCCCTTTCGCCACTCGAATGGAGGTAGCTGACTGTCCATTATGATAACGAAATCTCCGATCTGGAGATTGGGATGTGGTACTTTCCATTTATCTCTTTTATGCAAGTTAAGGAGATATCGCATTTCCCATCGTTGAGCGAAGCGGTGGTATAGAGTTTTCGCCTTTTCCCATCGTGCGGTGAGTGGCAATTCGGCTTGTGATTCTTCGAGGCACGCTGTGAGCGGGGCTCCTCGCAGAAATTGCCTCGGTGTCAATGCCAACAAATCGTCTGGATCTTCTGACATCGGGGTGAGCGGGCGTAAGTTGAGGACTCCTTTTATGCGCGCCAATAGCATGGTAAACTCTTCAAACGAGAATTTATGTGGGCCGGCGACCTTCACATAGTGCGTTTTTAAACTCTTAACGGCGGTCTCTCACAATCCACTCATATGAGGCGCGTGAGGGGGAATCAAATTATATTCGAAGCCTTGGATGGAGTATTTATGCTGGAGATCATCCGCGGCACTGGAGAGAAATTGTGCGAACTCAGCATCCAAAATAATTTTTGCACCGATGAAATTGCGACCGTTGTCCGAGAAAATCCGTCTAGGCAATCCACATCGTCCGACAAAGCTCGAAAAGCCGCGGTTGAAATTTCTGAACAAAGTTCCAAGTAAATGGCCTTGGTGGCGAAGCACACAAAAACTCAGACGTATCCTTTAGGGAATGGACCTGTTATGACGGCGGAGCTTTTGATGTGGGTAAATGGAAGCGATAAAGTGGCTCTTTCTGCAGGCAGTGCGGCCATCATCTGGGTTCTCAAGCGTTGTTTGTGAATCGTGCATGTGTGACAGCGGCTGATGCAGCTCTTAATCTTTCGTTTCCGACGCGGGACGTAGAAACTCATGGTGGCGTACCATGCGATACATGAGTTGAGCACCGCCATACAGAAGCATGTTATGCATGAAGTCCACGTACAAGCGACAGAATCGTGACGCGGCCGGCAAAATGGCGGGATATTTTTCATCTGTAGTTAGATCGGCGTTGATCAAGCGACCGTTCACTCGTAAGAGTCCATCGTCATCAAGTATGGGATTCAACGTCAATAGTTCGCTCTTCTTACTGATCGGTTTACCTTCACTCAGTTCCAGATATTCGAGTGGATAGTGCCCCGTTTGCGACATTAAGATGAGCCGATTGCGTGGTAGATGCATTTCGTCTTGTGAGAGTGTGAGTGTCGTTGTACTTGGCGCCAGCTCTTTGCGTGCTTGCCTGCAGAACCGTAACATGTAACCGGTTACTCGTAGTGCTCTATAGTATGAGAAAAATCGCGCTAGCAGATCTTCTGTCTCAACAGTGATGGTAAACTCAGTCGTTTTGCGTTCTTCGATGATTTGGCCCGCTGGTGCTTCATTTTGCAGCCATTTATCTGCCGCTCCCGATAGTCATGGTGGTCGCTTCCACCAAAGCAGATTTTCATGTAAATCTTGAGCCAATGCTTCTCGTGTCCCCAAGTCGGCCGGATTGTCCTTCGCTCGTACGTGGCGCCATGGTGAATTGCCAACATTAGACAAAATTTGCTATATTCGATTGGCTACATACGTTTTCCACGCGTTTGCCGGTCATTTCAGCCATGCGATCACGATGGAAATATCAGTCCATAGAAAGGTTTCAGGTTGATGGATGCGCAGTTGACCAGTGACATTTTTTTTTATCAATTTAGAAAGTAGCACTGCGGCGCACAATTCGAGCCGTTGTAGACTGACTGTTTGAAGCGGAGCCGCCTTCGACTTGGAGGTGAGCAGGTGAACGTAGGTGCAGCCGCGATGTTCCACTCCGAAATAGATGGCGGCTCAGTATGCTCGTTGGACATCCGATTTAGGTTCATATTGCAGCCATCGCGGGATCTCTATCTGTTCAATGAATGGCAGATCCAAAACAAATACATGTCAACGTTCTAGCGCTTCATTGGTGACTCGTTCATCCCAAGCCGTGCCAACCAACCACAATTGCTGCATCAGGACCTTAGCTCGAATGATGATACGGAGTGAGCCAACCTGCCGGATCAAAGAGTTTCGCGATATCCGATAGAATTTGCCTCTTGGTAGTGGATGTGGTTGCGGATTAAGCACTTATTCTGTAAGAAAAGCAATCAATTACTGCGTTCCAGCGGATGCCTAACATTTTTGCGTCACTCGCAGATTTAAATTTTAAAAACTCTGCGTCCAAGTGATGTGAAGGCTCGACATCTTCAAGCAATTTCCAATGATTGGCCGTCATTTTCCGCAACGGAAATCCTGCGGAACTGAGCGTGCGGATAAGTTGCGATTTTGCGTCGCAGGAGTCTTCCAGTGAGTGTCCTCTAGCCAGTATGTCGTCGACATAGGTTTCTTGCCTTAATATCACGGCAGCTTGCGGGGCCTCCTGGTTAGCGTCACTAGCTAGCTGATGAAGCGTCCGTATTGCTAAAAAAAAAAGGCGCACAATTAACGCCGAAAGTTACCGTTTTCAGCTTGTAGTCTCGAACGGGGGCATCGACGATTTCTCGAAAGACGATGAACTGGAACGGTCGATCATCATCGTGGACCATAATATGACGGTACATCTTCTCAATGTGGGCATTTAAAACGAAGCGATAAGTGCGCCAATTCAACAATAAACTGACCAAATCCGTTTGCAGCCCTGGTCCGGTATGGAGAACGTCATTTAAGGATAACGTGGACGTTGTTGTTTGCGACGCGTTGAAAACGACCCGCACCTTGGTTGTCGTACTCTCAGGCTTCATCACTGCATTATGTGGAAGATGAATTCAGAAGAAGTTATTGTCTTTAGAAATTTTGGATGCGGAGCATCTCGCCATATGCCCGCACTTGAGATATTCGAGCAACACGGCATTTTAAGTGTCACGAATGAGCGGCTGGCGTGCGAGCCGTTGCTCTAAGTTCTGGTATTATGTCAGCGCTCCAAATCGAGAGCCACCTAGACGTTCAGTGAATTTGAAAAATTCATTTTTAAAATGCAGACGCACGACATAGCGGCCAGTTTTGTGGCGATATGTCGTTTGAGCATATAGATCCTCACAGTACGCATCCTCTGGCGGAGGCTGCGGATGGTTGGGAACTTCTTCCTGTTCCAAAAATGATTTTAGCAGCTCGTGGAGCCAATCATGGTGATCTCCGGTGGAGACGGTTGTGCTAAAGGTGCGGACAGTTTCATCGGCGATGGGTCTACTTAAGTACCAGCCGAAAACTGAGTTTTGTTCAAGCAGACTTCCACTATTATTTATGCGCATGCCGGCCAATACGATCTTCGGCAAAAGATCAGATCCAATGATCATATCGATGTGGTTGGGCGACAAGAAGTTTGGATCAGCTAAAATCGAGCGACTCTTCATCCTTCAAATTGATATTCGATATTTTCGATGACGGTAGCCAATTTGTCAGTTTCGGCAGCACGATGGCATTGATGTTTTCGGCGAGGTCAGAGCGGCGCGATGCAAGCGTGAGTGAGCACTCTCTCTTTGCGATTTGGGTTTGCTGCCCGCCCATGCCAGATATATTACAAGTCGTCGCGTATGCAGGCAAATCTAGTTGGAGTTGAATCCGTTCCATTATGAATGTTCGCTATGAACCCTGATCCAAGAGCGTCCGCACCAGAAATCGTTCTTGATCTACAATATGGCCTAGAGCCGTTGGCAATAGCACTTGATGTTGGCTGGTGGCCACATGCGCATGTGTGTTAGAAGTACCACCACTGTTAGCTGCCACAGTGGTTATCATCTTCGTCTGTTTTGCGGAAGCCTGCACGGATTGGCTCGTCGTCGACGGGCCGGACACCTGGTTAGACGGAAAAGATGAAACCGAATTATTCTGGGCTGAGCTTGAGTTAGGAAAATGGAGCAGTGTGTGGTGTAGTTTCTTGCATTTCGCGCAGCGGAAGGTGCTGGGGCAAAAGGCTTTCAAGTGATTGGCAGCAAGGCAGTTGAGACATCTGTTTTTTTCGAGATGAATTGGATTCGCTCGTCGACCGACAGTCCCAGGAACTTGTCACATTGTCGCAGTCGATGATTGCCATTGCATAATGCGCAAGAAACCTTATATTTTCCCTCGGTATGGAACACGTTGGCCGAGGGTGTCACTGGGCTAGAAGAGGGAACGGGGGCCTTAACTTTGCTGAAGCTGGCAAGGCGTTCAACGACTTCGAAACGGTTGCTAAGAAAATTGTTCATTTGCTCCCATGTTGGAAGCTCTCAATGCGTCGAAATGAACTGCTCCCAATCGTGGTAGCTGGCAGTCGGCTGGAACAGAAATGGACTAACATCGCGCCCCAGAAATCGGTAACCCCTGACTCTTCATCATCGCAATGCAATCGTTGACGGTGTTTTGGATTTTCAGAATTCCTTCACTAGTTTCTTCTTCAATTGCTGGCAGATCAAACAGTGTTTTCAGCTGATGGTCGATTAGGATGCGCTTGTTTCAGTCTTTGAGAGCCTCCCACGCCGGCGTAAAATTGGTTCCAATGAGTGGTTATCCTTGCACAATTGCCCCGGTGGGGCCTGTTGTCTTATTTCGGAAATGGATTAATTTTTGTACTGGTGGACATCGTTGATTATTCACGTACACAGCAGTTAACATGTCGCGGAACGCTCGCCATTCGTCGTATCCACCGGAAAAGGTCATTACAACACACGGGGGTACCCTTATATAGTCATCTTGTTCCTGTAGATCGATTTGGTGCGGTGCATGGGTACTGGATAGTGGCAGCGCCTAGATGGTCATGTGCTTTATCATTTCTTGTAGATGTGCCTTGGTCTGGAGGTACGTATGCCCACAGTGCTGTAGGGTAGACTGGAGCGTTGCATACGCTTCGGCATTACCTTCGGCATGCGCTTCGGCATTCGCTCCTTCAGCTGTTCGAGCCACTTGGAAGGCATTCTTGGCAGTCCGCCAATAAGAATCGATTTCTTCCACCTTGAAGTACAGTAGAGATTCAGTTTGATTCGCCGCATCACCGCTGGATAAATCCCTGCATACTTGCACTAGATTTTCGGCAGCTTCTATAAAACTGGGAGGCGCCATTATAACGGAATAAATTCAACGCAAAGAGGAGAAAATGTGGCTGGGAAATCGCCTTACCACACAGGATGATTTATATTTATTTATTGTTCAAATATGCAACCGTGGCAGCGAATATTCAATATTTTGATATAAATTTCCTAAATCCTTTAAATTTGTATTTTCGATGGATAGTGGCAATCAATGCCGGTTGTAGCGCCTCCAATAACTTCTATAAGGCTCGGTGAATATTGGAGAGGATTTACAATTTGATCGGCGTAAAGTAGGCGATCACTGCTGTGTGTAGCGTGCCTCCGAAGAGCTGATTGATACGTGTCTCACAATTAGAATACGCTCGGCGACGGGACTGAGAAACGCTGGCGATCTTATTTTGCTCAAACTTTCGTTAAGCACGGAGTGAGACGTAACGTTGGCAGAAAAGATGCAATATTTCCGCGTTGCACTGTGGTTGTGTTAGTAAGTTGAATAAGTTCGTAAGTCACTGGGCACTATACTCGAGGCGACCAATATCAGCTGTTGCGTATTTGCGGGGACTGGTTAATAGATATTTTTCGACTTCAATTGATCTTTTGAGAGAATTTATAAATATAAATTAAGTCGCATAAACCAACCAATAAGAACGACCAATGCCGCTCGTACCGTGTCGGAATAAAGCAAGACTTCCTTTATTCGCAACACCTTACCTCCACCTGCAACCCCAACTGAATGACATAAATTGCAAATGATCGTAAAAATATGCCCCTTTATTGAAAATTAAAAAAACAAGTAGCAATTATTTATTAGAGGTTAAATGCAACGCGAGTAGCGAATCTTCGTCAATGGCAGAAATAAGCGCCAATTGAATCGACTAAAGCAAATTGACTTCGCACCAGTGTTAATGTATGTCTCGTCGCTTGTTTATCTCTTCGATGCTCAACGCAATCAACCCTTTATTGCGTACAGCAAACACGTAAGTATGTAACATACGTCCGTGTGTGTCTCAAATGACTATGCACGACTTGCCTTAGCCAAAGCAACGAATGGTCACAGCCAACAACAATAACTACCGCATACTGATCGAGTGTCTCGCTGTCTGCTTGACTCAGCGACGAAACGTAGCACCGACAAACAGACTGCTTGGCGCCGGTCGCTTGTTGTTGTTGTTTCTCAATTTTTGCAGCCAATTTTTTTAAGGTTTAATGTTCATTTACGCGGTGCGTATTCGAATTTATAGTTATAAGAAATATAACGAAAAAAATATTTTCGGCTTCCTGCCATAGTAACAGTTAATAAATCAAAGAAATTCACTTGAGCGATCTTAAGTTTATATAAAGAAAATAGAATCCAAATCACATCGGCTTCTTGCCGTACTTATAGTTAAAGACTAAATTTATGCACATGGGGTAGTTTTCACTTTCAATTTTCGTTTTCTTTTTTGTTGTTTGCGCGGGAGTTCGTCGTTTGTATCGTGTGGTAGCTCTCGAGTGACTGCCCTTAATCGCTGTCGCTCCACGCGCTGAACAGCCGAATTCGCTCCTTTTTGCTGGAATTAATGAGTAATTAATGTACTCGCCGTGGATAAGTCGGCGTGTACGCGGAGCGACTGCAAGTTTGAACAAAGATAACAACATCTTAGGTATGCACATTTGTTATGAACGCAACGAAAAATAGCTTAGCACAAAATGCGCTAGATCTAGCGCTAAGTTGGCATCACTGTCTATTTGGTTTCATACCCCTGCAGGAAAATCAAACCGACTTTAAAGTAATTTAAAGTTAGCTTTTAAAAAAGCCCAACTGGTTGAATAATCGACTTCTTTCCTTGGCTTCAACTCACTATTTTAACGTGGCGATGTCCTAGGCAGTAGTCAATTGTCCGTTTCTGCATGACTTTGTAACTAATACTAGCTGTCTACTTTTAAGTTGACTTAAAGTCAGAAAACGAAAACACTGATTTAAATTGGTTAAAAAATGTTCAATAAAAAATTACTTCCATTAGAATTCCCTTTTTCGGTTTCATCTTTTCTGTTTTCAGCAGCTGAAGAATAATTTATTTATGAATTTGAAAATGTTCTTCAAGCGATGCATCAGAAAGAAATCCATAGGCGAGTATTTTGGCTGACTTACGTTTCGAACTGCCGTTGGGGGTCTCATCAGAGCAATTTTTACGGATTTGTTGACTATTGATTTGAATCTCGGTTAGCGTTTTAAACTAACTTTGAGTGCAATTCATACCCTTGAATTATAGCATCAGAAATATATTATTTTCGTATCCAGTTTGGTTGATGTCTGCATGACTTTTCAATCGATTTCTAGTCAGTTGTGATGTAGTTGGCATAAAGTTAAATTTTAGAAATTTCCTATATTGCGCTTGTTTGATGTCTAAATGTCTTTTTAACCGATTTCTAGGCAGTTGCTAAAAAGTTCGCTTTTTATTAACTTATTTACTAATCGGTTGATAAAAGTCCTGCAGGGACGCTCAATTTATGTATGCATTTAAGAATGTGTATGTGTAGAATATAGACACCCTTCACGACGTATCGGGCAAAATTCCTAAAAGCTACTAGTGCTTTCACCAGATTCTAAAGAACTAGTGCAAATAGAGGTAGCTTTTCGAATAAAGCATATACTTAGCAGCAAAAAAGTATATAAATTCCGTATTCATTCCATAGTTTAAGGACACAAACCAGTTTTTTTGCACTTACATACATTGATATAATCAATCAGTGTGCTAGCTTTGTAATATGGAAGGTCCGAGTTCGAACCCTGTCACAGGCAAAAGAATAAGTGGAAAAATGGAGAATAAAAAGGTCATTAAATTTCAAGGGAAAAATACGGGGAGCGGAAAGTAAGTTTGCCAACCAATAATAAATGAAATTAAGTTGCTGTCATCGCGCCTTCCAAATCTTTTTTCAAAAATTTTTAAGCATACAAAGTTTGGTAAAATCTTTTATTTCTCAATTTTTTTTAAATAATGTAAATATTAAATTATCCACCTTTCCAAAAAAAAAAAACCCTCGAGCAGCGATCGAACCTGCCGACCTGATTTTTATAAGAATTCATATCAAAATTAAGAAGATACATTCTTTAATTTTCGGTGCAGTGTTAAACTATACCAAATATATTCAATTGGTTCCCCCAGCACAAGAACAGCTATAGTTCAAAAGTGAACTGGTGATTTCCCGCCCTCACGCAATGTTAATTTTCTATAGTGCAATGCATTGGCAGGGGTATAAAAAAGAACTAGTACTGGTGAAATTGGCACTAGAAAAACGTTAGAGATGAACTACTCGCATGTCCTGAAGGGCATGTCTATTTTACACATTCTTAAATGCATACATACATTGAGAGCGTATGAAAGCAATAAGGCCGCAATTATAG
>JAIPUU010001316.1:0-27500 GCA_020466095.1 Chlorops oryzae
GCCTTGGATTTTCCAACAAGACAATGCTCCCATTCATAACGCGCGAATCGTAAAGTCATACATTTCAAGTCAAAATGTTGAAATATTGTCTTGGCCACCATATTCTCCGGATCTGAATATTATTGAAAACGTTTGGGGCATGGCAATTTATGAAGGAGGAAAACAATATGATGATAAGGAGTCCCTAATTTCAGCAATTAAATCCGCATGGAGCGACATTTCTTTGGATTACCTCCAATCCTTATATTCTTCTTTAAAAGACAGACTTTTGTATTCATCAAAACAAGTGGTTAAAAATTAAGAGTAACGATTTGAATGACTTTATTAAAACAATTCAGTTTTGGCGAGTTTCATGTAACAAAGAAACCCTTCGAGGCACAGAAAAAAAGTGTTCCAAAATCGTTTCCACGTCAATTTCAACCTCACGATGTATATTCAGTGAGGCTAGGCCATTTAGTCGATCTTCAGACATTGTCGATCTGTGGTACGTTTTGAGACGACGCAATGTTGAGAAAGACCTTTCATTTGTAGCAGTAGTGACGGGTAAAATTGCCATTATGCGGAGGATTTGATGGATGTTCGGAAATGCATCTGCGTTGCAAATAACAAGCGCATCAAGTGAATTTTTTATATCCATTCCAGAAATGCGTCGATGCCCAAGTTGAACTTCACTGATCCAGAAGTTAGGACTGTCATTGTTCAAGATAGAAGAGTATTGTGTAAATAATTGAACACAAGACTCTATATCGAGTGCTTCATTTTATTTGGGAACAAGCAATCGAAATTTGATAGGATATTGCGATGATTGAGGAACCTATCATGAAGATGAGCGATGAAAGTATCAAGGTATGGTACGTATATGGTTATGCGAAAGTAATCTTCAACTGAATCAGTGACGACATTGTTGCGATGTGTTTGTTTCGCAGTTAACCGCGGCTTTCGCAATTCGATATCATGCTCCTTGCCGACTGGGCACGCTTTCTCAAAAATTTCTCGGAAATATTCAGAAGCTCTCTCTCTTCTTTCGAGCAATTCTTTTCTTGCAGCATCAGCTAACTCAACAGCTTCTGCAAGATCTTGACTTTTGCTTGAATTATCCGACTCAGAGACAAGGTCAAAGAATGTATGATTTTTAACAAAAATTCTAGTTCATGTTACAAGATTATAATATATTTGTTAGACCGGAACCGGAATTTTCAGGGGGCGTGCTACGTTTTGTTCATGCAATTCTTCTTGCGTCAGCTTGGCCCATTGTCTGAAATTTCTTTTTTCGTTTTATATATAAAATTTATAATTCTTATTCTCAATCATAATTCTTATATTTACAATTTGTAAATTTTTTTTATTTAATAATCAAGATTATGAAACTAAAAATGTTGATTTAATCCGTAAATAGTCATGATAATATTGCTGAAAATATTATTGCTGCCGATCACTGATTTTAACATTAAATTTTTCAAACTTAAATACTTATTTAAAAAAAAAACCAAAAACAATCGTCTAACCTTTCAATAACGTTATTTGGCGGCTGAGAAAAAATACAATTTTGTCGCTTACAACGTTCATCGCGATAAGCCTTCATATCGTCGTTGCGACTGCAAAAGCGCGTAACAGCAATCTGCAATACCGCGTATTTACAAAAGTCGCAAACATGAAATATCGTGCCAAATACATCTCAAGAAATAATACGCCGTTTTGCTATGACGTTGAAATGGACATTCCTTATTGGCTAATTCAAATGGCCGCGAATTTTGTAAATACGCGGTATTGCAGATTGCTGTTACGCGCTTTTGCAGTCGCAACGACGATATGATGTTAAAGTGACGTCAAAACCTGCAATCAATAAACGTGAAATATATTGAGCTGGCGTTGAGTGATAAAGGGGTATGACGCTTAGGAACGCTTTTCTTAATTCACTGGAAGTACTTATTAGTATCAAATTTTGAAACGGTACTTTCCTAAACAAAGCTAAGCATCTACCCACCGTCTTTGGAAACTGGCATATTAGCGTTATAATATTAATCATATACATCAACGATTTCTTTCAATAGACTCGGTGAATCCCTATCCGGTAAGTAATGCAAAAATAAAAGGACATTAAACATTTCAAAACATCTGAAATGAATTTTGGCAAGTCCGGAAAATTATCTCACTTTCTATTAGCGAATTTGCTATTAACAGGAAATCGAAACCGGTTTGAAGGAATTATTCCGTCAATGGATCTCATAGATGCTTACAGCAGATTGTAAGATATATAAGTATATTTTTTTAAGCTTCTCATTTATAGAGCACTACAGGCCCGTGCGCACGGGGGGTTTTGCGGGTTCTAACCCCCAATAGTTGTAGGGCTTCGTTTAAAAATATTTTTAAATTAGATTATCAAGACGGCCTCTGGTCGTAGTTGTCTGAGTTGCCAATGTATTATATGAGGCCAATCATGTAGGACTATAGGTCTAACTCTTCTACTTCCTAATCCCTGCAATGTGTTAGAGCTACGCACAGTGTCACGTGAGTGGAAAAAAAAAAAAAAAAAACCGAGGTTCGAATTGTTAATTTAATTTTATGAATTTCGATAGATATGTTAATATTCATATTAAGAAAAATCAAAAACAATTAGGTGGTTAATATGTCAAACCATTGCCCCACAGCATGCTCTGAAACTTTGAAGTTATGTAAATTGTTGTTTTACAGTTTAAAAAATGCAATTTATTTACTTTTACTTAAGACGCTCTGTACTGTTCAATTGTGGTCCGACCATAATGTTTTATATGTCAAATTAAAACTTGCCTTTAGTGCTACCTGTTAACCTTAATATTTTTGAAGTTTGATGATCATATGGGAACTGCCGTTACTTTTAAGTAAAAAACAAATTATAATATTTGCTGATAAAACTCAATTTTTAAAATTGATTTAAGAAAAGGATAATATGGTATATTTTGTATTTTTTGATATTTTGTTGCTGAGAGTGAGTAAAAAACATATAAAAATTAAGGCTGCGCGTACTTCCGCATTTTTTAATAAGAGCGCTTTTCCCAAGTGAACTCGGAACTCAAAATTGTTGATTTAGGTATTTGAAGTTTGGATTGCGGATTCTCACAAAACACCTAGTGAAAGGCAAACGGCAATGTTTTCATTTGTCAAAAATAAAATTGATGAAGACATTGATGCAGATAATTAATATTAAGGAAAGACTGAAGTTGATCAGTGGAACCTTTTCCACACGGTGCAATAGCTGCAAACGATACAAAGAGCCAAGGGCGTACCCAGCATTTAATGAAGGGGGGTAGGCCCCGAAAAAAAACAAAAAAAAAAAGCGAAAACCCCACGCTTCCAACGATATTTAAAATATCTATGGCAGGGAGGTCTATATTTTCTTTTATAGTTTATAGGCTATTGTTTAAATATGTCTAAATCACGAGATTTAAGAACAAAATTTAAATCTTCTTGATTTAAAATGTCAAACGTGAAATTTTCTTAAATCCCATGATTTAGCCTACAGTACTTCCCGCTTAATTGACACACCAAAATTGCTCGACTTTTTATGCAACTAAGCGGGGATATCAAATAACCGAGTATTCGGATAATTGCAATATAATTTCAAATAAGCGAATATATGGTTAAATGACCGTATATTGCATTTAATAGAGTTTAAGTACAACTTAAAATGTACATATTTGTTTACATATTTACATATTTTTCTTTGTAGGAATTATCTAACAGTCTTCCTGAGAGAAGAAGTGTGTAATCTTATGCTATATTCTCACTAGGCCGGGTTAGGGTTATCGGCGAAACCCAGGGTTTCAAATGTCAAAACGCATATAAAAAAAATCATCTAACCCGAAAATAAACCCCGGGTTAACATTTAACTCTGAGGTTAGCGCGTTAGTTGCATTTGAAAATTTCAGTTACATTTGCTAACACCGAATACAAAAACCGGGTTTATATTTAATACGGCACTGACAGGGAAGCTTTCCCGTGCAGCAAATGAGAGGTGAAGGATGTGTTTGGATATGTTAATTTTGATCACAGGTATTGGAAAATTTTGTGATGCCGCTTTCATCATTAGCTCCATTAATCTATTTTGGTTCCTGCGGTTATTGCAATGGTCTTCTAATATTATTGCTTCCAATATTCCTTTGGCTTTTTCAGCTTCTTTAAACCTTTCTAATAAAGCAAATTCCATTTTTATTTGCAATTTCTCGATTATATAGTATATCAGATATACCTTGCGCGTTTTTTATATTTCAAACTCCCAAGCCGGACATTATCGCATGCATGTAATGAAAACAGCGGCCATCTTTTAACAAACTTCATTAACAGTAAGGGTAACCTGATAATGCATAGTTCCTCTTCTTTGAATTTATAAATGAATCGTTAAATTACAAAGTTCATGTATTACGTACTTTGCCGTTGGGAAAGGCATATAGCATGAGAAAAAGAGAAGCATGCTAAGGAAGCGAAATCTTTAGTCTGCTCTGATGACTGAGTGCAATAAGACCATATCGACCAGTTTATTCAAAAACCTCGTAAGTACAAAATCATTGTTTTGAGAAAAACTAAAAAAACTGAATACAGCTGCTATATAACCGTATATTATTAAAAAATTTAAACCAAATTATTAACAGACAATTAACAAATATACTCGAGATCGTATTTTGTAAATATTTACTGTTATGTAGAAAATATAAGCCATTAAATGTACTCACGAGGTTTTCCTGAAATTGTATACCAAATAAATTTAACAAAATTAAAAGTAGCTTCGCACAATATTCAAAGTTTTTATTGAAAAAAAAAAACGCTTATTCAACGGTTTAAACTTAAATTAAAGTAAATATTAACAAAAGTAAGGGAAATTAAACAATTAAAGAAAAAATATGAAGGAAATTTAAAGAAGATTAATGGGTATGTTGTCAAAAAAATGCCAAAAGTCTTTGGGTATAATTTTTTTTAAGCTTTGAAGGTCATCAAATTTTTTTTGTTTAATGCCAATAGGCGCTTTATATAAACTTCTTAAGTCATTAAAGCTAATTTTAATACTTGACTTTCTTTGAGGAGATAAAACCCACTCAGAAGCATAGTCCAATTTGTAAAACATTCCAAATTTATCACATTTTAAACAGTTTATGTCAGTGACTTGCGGGTCTCCCGCTTTTACACCTGGCCTGATTGACTTATAAAAATTTAGACTTGGAAAGTCCTTAAAAAACGTGTGGTCAACGTATTTTATTTTGTACGGCTGAGGTCTTGTTCTTGCCTCTTGAATTATTCGAACAAAATCTGCCGGTATGTAACAGGTTGGCTGATAAGTCCCCGGTCTGACACATAGATGGCGTCGCTAGTATTAAATGCATATTATTTTTATATAGTGGCAACCTTCAAATGATTCGTGTCAAAATTTGACGTCTGTAAGTCAATTAGTTTGTGAGATAGAGCGTCTTTTGTGAAGCAACTTTTGTTATTGTGAAAAAAATGGAAAAAAAGGAATTTCGTGTTTTGATAAAATACTGTTTTCTGAAGGGAAAAAATACAGTGGAAGCAAAAACTAGGCTTGATAATGAGTTTCCGGACTCTGCCCCAGGAAAATCAACAATAATTCATTGGTATGCAAAATTCAAGCGTGGTGAAATGAGCACGGAGGACGGTGAACGCAGTGGACGCCCGAAAGAGGTGGTTACCGACGAAAACATCAAAAAAATTCACAAAATGATTTTGAATGACCGTAAAATGAAGTTTATCGAGATAGCAGAGGCCTTAAAGATATCAAAGGAACGTGTTGGTCATATCATTCATCAATATTTGGATATGAAAAAGCTCTGTGCAAAATGGGTGCCGCGCGAGCTCACATTTGACCAAAAACAACAACGTGTTGATGATTCTGAGCGGTGTTTGCAGCTGTTAACTCGCAATACACCCGAGTTTTTGCGTCGATATGTGACAATGGATGAAACATGGCTCTATCACTACACTCCTGAGTCCAATCGACAGTCGGCTGAGTGGACAGCGATCGGTGAACCGTCTCCGAAGCGTGGAAAGACTCAAAAGTCCGCTGGCAAAGTAATGGCCTCTGTTTTTTTGGGATGGGCATGGAATAATTTTTATCGATTATCTTGAGAAGGGAAAAACCATCAACAGTGACTATTATATGTCGTTATTGGAGCGTTTGAAGGTCGAAATCACGGCAAAATCGACTTTTTCTTGTTCTCAGACCTCAAAAGGATGCTCGCAGGGAAAAAATTTGGCTGCAATGAAGAGGTGATCGCCGAAACTGAGGCCTATTTTGAGGCAAAACCGAAGGAGTACTACCAAAATGGTATCAAAAAATTGGAAGGTCGTTATAATCGTTGTATCGCTCTTGAAGGGAACTATGTTGAATAATAAAAACGAATTTTGACAAAAAAATGTGTTTTTCTTTGTTAGACCGGGGACTCATCAGCCAACCTGTTATAACTCTTTGAGTTTCTTTTTTCGCTCAATCGCAGCGTGAACAGAATCACATTCCATTTGAGTGTGCCCTACAGTTAAATATTTTTGAAAAATTGTTGTTTCAAATCGAATTGCAATGGATTGCAAGACAATTGATAAGTTAGTGTTACGATTTTGTGCGCCGCACCCATCACTAAATAAAACTGTTGGTTTTGTTAAATCAACATTTTTTGTTAAAAAATCTAAGACACAAGAGGCAAAAACATTAGAGTCCATGCCTCCTTCCCCTCAGGGCCGTAGCCAGGGGGGGCGGGGGCATTGAGGGGCAATGCCCTACCTAAAAAAATTTATGCCCTACCTTTATAAGTGATAGTAGTGTTTTTTTATACTAGGAAAAATTTTTCATATATCGAGAATCTTAATAAAGGCTACAAACGCTTATTACACAAGTATGTATGTCTAATATTTATATGTACATTGTATATGCATGCCTGTAAATAATACCTGAATTCTATCCATGAAATTTAACATTAAAAAATAAAAAATTGTGTAGGAGTTAGAGATGGGCACGGGCCTCAATTTTGAGGCCCGGCCCGGCCCGACCCGAAGCAGATTATTCCGGGCCTGTCCCGGCCCGGACCGGAAAATTTTCAAAGAGGCCCGGCCCGGCCCAGCCCGGCCCGAAAAAAATGATCAAAAAAAATTAGTTTGTAGTTGCAGTAGTAAGAAGTTCTTCGACTATATAACAGAGTGTATTACATATAAACATATTTTTATTTTTTCTTCGACTACATAACTGAGTGTATTATATATAAAAGTAGTTTTTTTTTACATTTATTTTAGAAATATTAAAAATAGTGAGGATATAATCTTTCTGAAATATTTTGAGGAAATTAGTGTTTTATATATAAGTACATACTTTTATAGCTACAAAATAAAGCAAAAGTCATTCAAAAAAAAAAAAAAATAACTCAAAATTAAATTTAAGCTTAAAAAAAAGAGTCTCTTAAAAAAAATCATGAAATTAGAAATCTCTCCAAGAATGAGAGATATTGATACAGATTACGACATCAGAAATTTTTGTTGTAAATGACGTTATTGTTCCATTTTTCCCATGTTTGGGCTGCGACATCTTTGTTCTCCTGAGCCATTTTCAAAGCTGAATTCTAATCAAAAACTTTTCACTTGCCGAAATAACGCAATGAAAGAAAACGGCCTTAAAAATGGCATAGGAACACAGAGATGTCGTAGCCCAAACATAGGAAAAAAATTGAACAAATAACGTCATTTACAACTAAAACATTCTAATTTCGTGATCTGTATATCTATCATTCTTGAAATCTCCCTACATATTTTTATTCCTTTACTCATCATCGAAAATGTAAGTCGGCTTTTACACAACCGTATAACTTCACTTGTGCTTCTATTCTCAAATCGAAAATCGGCCAATAATCGATATATGTAAAAGGCCGCAGATGAAATAAGTGCCTTTCCGATAAAAACATTGTTCAGTGCTTAATATGTAGCGGGCCTCTTTTCGGGCCTACGGGCCTACAGGCCTGCGGGATTTTAACCTGAGGCCCGGGCCCGCACGGAAAAAGCCCGTTTTTGATTTTTTGGCCCGAAGCCCGTATTTTTTGACCTAGGCCCGGCGGGCCCCAGGCCCGGCCCGGCCCGTGCCCATCTCTAGTAGGAGTAGCCAATGTGGGGAGAAATGCTTGATATGGGTTAGCAAACGCATATAATGCGGCTTCATGTCAACGTCGACGTCATTTCTGCCTGCCAGGTCATCGTAGTTTTCAGTTCATCATTGTAATTTCAACTTTTATGTCAACGCATAACAGAAGCGACACGTTCGATAACAGGGATGAATTGTTGTTCAACATATTGTAGAAGCGCTATTCAAATATGCCGAATTATGTGCATAGAGCAGAGTGGGGCAAATCGTTGCTCGCGAGCAAATACATTTTTAAAAACTAATGTTGGTGTGTTTCTCTAAAAGGCGTATGCCTTGTTCTTGCTGAGCGCAAAAGCGCATTCTTATACTAAATGCTCCCTAAAAGCTACATTTAGGACCGTGAATTTCTGAAATCTTAGATAAATTTTACACATGACACTGTCTTTAGGAAGTGCTCCCTTCTCAAACACCTTTTTATTATGAAATTTGATAGGAGGTGGCCAGTGTTTTCACTTGTGGCAAAATTATGATGAATCCAGCATAAAGGCTGGTCTCCAGTTCGGTAAGGAATGTCAGCAGAAATTTTATATTTTTTTCTCCGAGGAAAAAAGGTAGTACTACAGAACTTTTTAGTGCAACAGAGGCAATCTGTCATATGTCACGTGTGTCAAAAAAGTGAAACGAAACACAGAAATTAAAAAGGCGCGATTATAAACGTTCAGAATAAAAAGCGCGCAAATTCTTCTACTCTCTTTAACAAGCGATATTAATTCGCGTTTATTCTCGTTTGAGAAATTTATTAAGCGTTTTTGGTTTTTTTTGGGGGTTTTCTCCATGTTTTTTGAAAAAACCCGAAAAATGGATGCACTATTTCTATACAATCACAACTGACCTACCTCACTTGTCAAAATTTCTCCAAGAAACAATTCATTTGCAATTATTTCTGCTGATAGCCGGGGTTACCGTGCACATTTTATGTCAAAAAAACGTATTAAAATATGTACTACTTTTTTTGCCGAACTGGGGACTGCATGCAGAAAATTTCTTGAAGAAATATTTCTTAAGCATTTCTTTGGCTTTTTTTTATATGGAGTTTTTCATTCCTTGGGGAACTGGAGACCAGCCTTAAGTCATAAGTCCTTCATTGTTAAATAGACTAATCAACTATTTTGCTACTATTTCTGTTATGCCGCTCTCATTTTTAAAGGACATTTTTACAAGAATGTCACTCGAAAGAGCAGAAATTTATATGTTTACAATTTAAATTATCACAACTAATTCATAACACTTGTTTACAGAATTTAGGACTTTCGCGAGAGTAGAAACGAAATGATGGTTTTAGACTAAATTAGGGTCGCTAATCACGAAAATAGCATCCGTTTTTTTTTTTTTTCAAAGGATTGTTTTTGAGGTATACGCAAAAAACGTGTTTTTTGATAACTTTATGAAATTTTGCCGAAGAACTAAAAAACTGCCTACCTAAATAACATAAAAATGTTTTATTTTAAAACAGAAAACTCTTCTATTTCCAGCGTTATACCACTTGGTACAATCGGTGTCTTAGTTTTTGGACTATAGACATTTGAACTTGCAAAAGTTTGAATTTTTAAGGTTTTTTTAAAATTTTTAAAAGTTCATTTAATCTTTTAAGTACTAACAAAATTTTTGAAATATTTTTCGGTAACTAAAAGTGATAAACATATATTAAGCGTATATAAAAAACTAAATTTCTTCAAAATCGGTTGAAAAATAAAGAAGTTAGAAGATATTTTTCACATTTACATAAATGTCGGAGAACTAGATTAATGCTTCTTCCTCTTCGTTGAAAAGAAAAATTTCTCAGGACCAAAACGCGAAGTCATTCAAACCTGAGTACTTCGAAACTTTGGATATATTGAACGCCGAACTGAAAAGAAGATTTTCTGACAATGACGACCTGCTTAATGCAATAGCAAATCAAGATGATTTGGATATTGACAAAATGGCCGCGTTAAAAAATTTTGATAAGTTTGATAAACTTAACAAAACTCTGTTAATTATAATATTGTGTTATTGCTGTTTGTTCACAATTTAAACTGATTTCTAAGGTCTACAAATTCCATCAAGGAAGGAAGCTGCTGTGGTCAAAGGTTATTTGAGCAGTCGCGATGATAAAACTGAAAGCACTTTGGAAGTATTATACAGGTTGCGAGAGGCGTTCAAGGACACATTCGAACTGTTTGCATCGGTAGCAACCATAGGATGTAGCACTGCTGTGTGCGAATCTACTTTTTCTACTTTGACTTCCATAAATCGGCCCCAAAGACTTTCAATGAAGCACGAAAGAATGGCTGGCCTGGTTTTTCTTGCTTTTGAAAAAAAAAGAACAAACTTACTCAATCTTAATGAAATCCTTCGCATATTTGATAATATGGCGACTCGCAAAATTCAACTGTTCTAAAAATTAATTATTATCATATTTAATATAAAGTTCTTTAAACTGTAATACTAATTTGTAAGGAATCAATTAGTCACGTTATAAACGATAAATGGATTTTTAAAATAAAAAACAGACAAACGAAAATGTATCTCCAAACAAAAGTCATAACAAAAAAAAAAAAAAATAAATCACCGAGTAAACTTAAAAACAAAAAAATTTAAATAAAAAATCTTAGTAATGCTATCATATTTTCTTGTCTTTTTGTTTTATCAAGTGAGAAAAACATTGACTGAACTGTGAGAATTTAAATCTGCCCTACCTGTCACCCCTTCTGCCCTACCTTGAATTCAGCTCTAGCTACGGCCCTGCTTCCCCTTCATGCCAAACATAGCAAAATGTTTCGGAGTTTTCTAAATTGAATATTGTAAATTGGTGGACAGCTAATTTTGCTTGAAATAGAGACATCCAGCTGTTATTTGAGGGAGAAGTTGGACTGCTTGGACATCCAATGTGCAGGCATTTATTGAGTTGTTTATAGCTCTTGTCTTATCATTATTTTTTCTTCCCTAGCTTTTTCTTTATCTTCAATATGACGTTTATATGTTTCATTATCAATGTTTTTATTTTTGAAACCAAAACAAGTGTCGCATTGATCTTTTTTTGGCTTAAAAATTCCGATATTTAAGGATTTAGCAACTTTTAAGAAATATTAATAAGATGCTTTCTCTTCTTTGTTTTCACTTTCTTCCATAAAATTTTCGTATAATTGAAAAACCTCTTTAAAAGAAGTATAGGATAGGTTCAAATATACTTTTTCTGTATTTTTACGACAGTAGTGCGACTCAGCTTTTGGAATTTGCGAAAGGAACTGCTTTACTGTTTTTTGCTTTACAGGAATATCATTGATATCATTGATAACTTGATTTTTTTTTTTTTTTGGAATGCCACAGGTGCTTAAATTTTTAATCCAGTTCAATACCGTCCATTCTCCTATACTTAGCGTATTTAGAAACATTGTTTTACAAACTAAAAGCATAGTATTGTCAATTTTAAGGTAATATTTACAAGAAAACTCACGGCGTTTACTATTGTTCTTACGTCTAACAATAGGCACTTTTTTTACAAGATTTGCAACGACAACTTTACGTTGTTCCCAAGTGATATCATTCCAAAAGGAATTAAAAATTACTTTTCTTTGTGTCTCCGATATTTCGTTACATTTAAAAACACAGCTTTTTTTGCATTTAACGGATGTGCAAGTGTTTTTAAGTTGCCTCCCTTTTCTTTCATGCATTCCGAATTCCACACCTTTTACACGTTTTTGACTGAAGTAAGGCCTACCTTGTTCCCTTCGAATTTTAGTTTTATTTCTTTTCCACTCCTTGGGAATACTCACTCCTTTCTTCTTGTTTTTAGTGTATATAAGACCAGAGGTTTCGTCTAAAGTTGTTCGAGCAGATCCATTAAAGATGGAGCCTTCGGAAAAAGATAATTGTGAAGGAGATGATTTGTGGCTTGTTCTCCCTTCAAACTCCGAATCCACATCGCATTCTTCGGGTTGTTCAAAGCACCAAGTTTTTTCATTTAATATAAATTTAGTTTGTGTATAACTTGAAGAAGCACTGCATGGTCTCACAATCAGGTTTCCGGTTTTTTCATCCAAACTTAACTCCTTGCTACCCATTTCTTTACTACACTACATAATAAAAAAAAACTAAAAAAAATAATATAAAATATTATAATATTAACATCTAAACTTATATCTTACCACTCTCTGCGTGCAAAAATATTTGTATCATTTAAATCGTTAGATGTTTCAGTATTCACCGCTCACATTGAAATGTTAAATTTAAATGTAGGTAGGTACTCGTGGTTGCAAACAACTTAGTATCAAGAATAACACTGTGGAACAAATTCAGATTAGCAAAATTTAGGTCGATTGTGAGAGTGAGGGGTGAAAATATAGGCTAAATTAGAAGATCTCGTCAACCAATTGATATTTTTTTCAATCTGTAAAAGCCAAATTATTGCTAGAGCCCTGTGCAACAATTAAAATTAAAAAAAAAATTTATTTAGAAAATTTTTGTGGTGCTTATGAAGCCAAATGCTGGAAAAATTATTTTTTTTTCATGCTTTTTGAAAATATTTTCCACAAAACTAAGTTTTTTTGCTTTCTGTTTGTTCTACAATTGTTCCACAGGTCTTTAGCAATAATTTGGCTTTTATAGATTGAAAAAATATCAATTAGTCGACGAGTTATAGCCAAAAAACCATATAAACAATATGCTGAAAATTTGCATTTGACTACAAAGTTCGAAGGTCGAATAAATAAAAATTCGAACTAACATAAACAAACGCTGCGACACAGGTATTCTAATTTAGCCTATATTTTCATCCCTCACTCTCATAATCGACCTAACTTTTGCTAACCTGAATTTGTTACACAGTATAATTCCCTACCCAACAAAAACATTAATTAAATAACTGTTCCTTATATGGAATGTGCGTTCCGTTATTTAGGCTGCAATTATAATGAAGCTGAAAGTGAAGTGGAAGCTGACATGTGTTTGTTGTATTTTCGGAACAACAAATTACAACAAACAAATGCAGGCCTGCAGCCAGGAAACTTTTATGGAAGATATGTTTTTGCGAAATAAAATCCGATGCAAGTTTCTGATTCCGTTAATTATATGTTTGCAAGGATTACAACGTATAAAATACAATTTTTTATTTTGGCAACAAAGATTTTATATTTTTAAATACCTATGTAAATAGGTATGTACTTTAAAAATTTGTAAAGAAACTTCATGTCGGTTTGGGGGGATTTAAACCCCTAAAACCTTACCCTGGCTGCGTGCCCGGACACATGACAGTTTACGCTTTTTCTTCAGCTTTATTTCTTTATACAGAATAAAGGTTAGAGTAAAAGTGTGCATTCGTTTTCTTTGCGATTAATTATTGAGACAAGTCGCTACCTTGATTTCCCATAAATAAAAAAAATTGTGGTAAAAGTTGCGTTAACATGCATTAAAAATTCATATTTTATATTTATCGTATATCGTGCGCTCGATGAAGCATTAACCTAGTCATGTATTTTTTATATAGAAAGATGGACTTGTATTCCAATAAGCATGTGATACGTTTTTACCCGCGCAATGCCGGGTATTGCAGACAGTGCCATAAAAATTGTAATAAAAACATCATATGTTCTATGGAGCGGTTTGGTTTCCATATCACAATTTTTTATGCATTTCTTGCAAGTAAAACAAAGCTAGTGCATTTACGAGGTTTTTGAATAAACTCTAATGTACACTTGCAGTTACGAGGAAATTGCATTGCAGTTTTTGAAAAACTTTTCGAACAAAGTGACTAAAAATTTAATGCTATTCTATGTGGAATAAATTCAGCTACCATTTAAGACCAAAATCTCAATTTCGTCGAAATTGTACTTACGAGGTTTTTGAATAAACTGGTCGATATGGCTTTATTTCCAGCGCCTGGGTGCAATAAAGCCGTAGCTCAGAGGGGAAAAAAGCCATATGAGCTTTGTGCAAAAAAGTTGCAGTTGCAGTTACCGCGGGGGCCGCTACGCGGTGGTGCCGTAAAAGCTATTAAGGGGCGAAGCGACGACGACGACGATATCGTTGTTAAGTAGTCGGCACGAAGCGACCACTACCATAATAATCCCCGATTTTTGCTCTTTGAAATAGTCATAGATTTTGTAGAAAATAGGCTCATTTCAAATAAGCCTTACTGGATACGTTGCAGGACAATATTTCTTTCGAAATATGATGAATACATTCTTATAATAAACACTACAAATATAAATGAAAATTATTTTTGAGTTTCTAGGGGTCATATTCCGTGGAAACAGCCATGTCTAAAATCCTTCGGATGTAATTTTTTATTCTTAGCGTTAAGCAATAGAACCAACTATTCACCCACAAGGTATCAAGAACAAATAACATAAATAGAAAAAGAAATTTATCCATGGTCGTTTAGAACATTAGTGCCGCCGATGGTGATACATACTTCCATTTTAATAAGTGCTATTATACACGAGCGTTTTTTAACGCGCGTTTCTTCACTCGCGTGTCGAGTTGGTAGGACGGCGGGGTAGAGCTGCCCTTGCGTGTTTGCCTACCCCGCTTACATCTCTACACCGCAATCCTATTAACTCGACACGCGAGTGACGAAAAGCGCGTTAAGGAACGCCTCGTGTATAATAGCTCTAAGTGGCAGATCCAGCGATTATCCTAAGCTACGATTGGTCATCATTCCAAATAATACAGCCGAATCTGGATATAGTGAATTAATTTTTGCACGTCCTGTTCATTGTATCCAGATTGTTCGTATTCTCGAGATTGAATGTTTTGTTCATTATTTAAAAGCCCGTAGAGAAATTTGGCGACCGGGGGATATTTTTTTCGGGGCGCCCCTCACAAAAATGTGCGACCAAATAAAAAAAAGTCTCATGCCAATTGTTGGCCCCTTCAGAAAGTTCGGGCCCGGGAAAAAATCCCCCTTTCCCATCCCCTCTCTTAAGGCCTGATTATTAAGAAAAGTCCCTGTAACAAAAAAGCGTTCACTATTTCCAGCTGTTCATTATTTTCGGAATTCGTTATATCCAGATTTTACTGTATTTGAAAACATTTCACATCTTGACACTAAAAAGAAATAAAAGGAGAATTGGGTGAGATGCCAATGCCAATTCAGGCTGCGAAAGGCCCTCGGTTCAACTCCCAGCTCGGTCGTGGATGTGCGAAAGCGTCTTTGGCTAGTACCATCTATATATTGTCAAGGACATGATTTATCACATACCTAACTCTGACAAACAAACCAAGGGAACTCGATTTCGTTTCAGTTTTAGTTATTTGTAGGCATCTTAAATCACCCAATACATTCTCATTTAGTTCCGTTAACACTAAATTTTGGTAAATAATTTAACAATGCAAAATATTTAAAATTCATGCATTCATGAATTAACCAAAGAAGTGCGTCAGACCAACGTTTGCTCCAAAGTCCTTTTGTCTTCTGAGTGGACCACTTGTCCATTTCGAGGCGCTGCCAGTTAGATCGAGGCGTGTGTTCCGATCCTGGGATGACCACAAATTCGCCTTGCCAGTCAATCCCAATTGACTGCCGATATTCGAAATGTTGCTATGAGTCAAGCTGGCTCTATGACCACCGGCATGTGAGTAGTCCAGACCAGCTCCATTACGCTCAAATTTCAGACCATTGGCCAATTTATTCTGGGATGCAAAGACATTAGCATCGATGCTGTGCACATCGTTCGTGAAGATATTGGCACTGGCACTCTGCTTGAAAGTGTCGATGCCGCCAGGCGTATGGGTTTTGGTGAATGCACCTCCAAATCCATTGCTATGGAGAAAACAAAGAAAATTAGTTGGAAGTTTTTAGGACGATGGTTTTAAAGATTTTACTTATTGTAGGCCAAAGAACCTCCGGTTGTAACAGGTCCTGCCTGAGTATTTCCAGCTGCTAAAACAGTTCCGATCAAATTGTGATTCGGGGTTCCGATTCCTTTGCTCAAATTCAATATAGCATCTGCGCCTCCATTAGGGTTGCTCGATAATTGTCCGCCCACAGCTTGACGACGGACTCGAATGGGTCTTGGTGGACGAGTCGGAGGAGGATAATATGGCAAGCGCTGAATATAAGGTCTCTGAGCTTGGGCAAGAGTTGCGAAGACGGCGACTACTGCAACTGCACAGATGATTGCTTTCATTTTGATTTGATGTGAATTATTTTTCTTAAGTTGAGTTTTTCGAGTCTCAAGTCTCTCAGTCGATTGCTTGAAATGTTCTGCTGCTGATTTTGTTGATTGCTTTGCCATTTATAATCGCTTGCAGGTTTGGCGTTATCAGCGCACGTTTTCTCGGGATTCACCGCACATCTTCGGGGATTTCTGTCTGTTAAGCTGCTTGCGTTTACTCTGGTCTTATCGGAGTCGTTTTCTTACACAAAAAAAAAAATCCAACAGTAGGTAAGAAAAGTCCCTTAAAATGACATATGTGTGCTCTTTAGCTTTTTAAGTGCTTCCCGATGAACGATGAACGGGGCTTTCGACTATCGAACTGGAGAACCGGTTCGCCTCGCTTTTTGATTCGATTTTAATCATTGACCATGATAATTGTTTTGCATTGGTGAGTCCGAGTCTGATACCTTAATTGCTGTCACAACTTTTTTCCCTGAAGATTCGATTGCGGAAATGCTCTTAAAGATTCCGGGAGAAAAGAACACGGAGCTTAATATGGAAAAAGTGTACTTTTTGGGATCTCAAAATTTATCTTTCATTATTGCTGGAATGCTCCTTAAGAGTTGGTTGGCACTCTCTTTAAGAAATAAGTTTTTAAAATTTCCTAAGCATTTGTTTTTTGAGGCCTGGGAAAAAGCACTACTTCGAAGAGTTCCGTTAGGAGTCCTTTCACAATCCTATTCGGAGCACTCCGTATATGGTTGGTCTCACTAACATTTTTTTCAAAATAACTTGCATATTTCGATATACCACCCCTAAATACGCCATGAAAATAAAAATTAAGGTTCCTAGATCAAAAATAACGGATATACAATGATTTAAAAAAGCAGCCCTAACTGAATTCAAACAATTCTTTGAACAAAAAGCCCCAACTAACTTCAAGAAGCCAAAACGGAAACTGTTACATTGAAGACAAAATTGGAGCGGAGCTCACAAGTTCAAACATACTCTACTAGGTTCGACGAGCAATGTCCAAATGGCAGATTGTTCTCGTATCGTGATCGAGAATAAAAATCCATTCAAGATACATGAACGTCTATGCGCTGCTTCAGTGTTGCCCACTCGATTTAAGCAGGTATGAAAATTACACTGTTCTACAACCAAATCCTCCTTTATTTATTAGTGCTTCTGTTTGATTTTGTCTTCCGAAAAATTGAAAAATATCAAAAAAATTATATCACGTAAGGATTTCGAGAAAATTCCGTTTCAAATTTTGAGCACCATTGCATCATTTAAATGTTACTCAAAAAAAAAAAAAATATTCGTATTATTTTTTTGAATAGTTCGAATTTTTTCATTAATCACAAATAATCCCGATTATTTTTGAATTTTTTCGTAATCGTAAACTTTTTATGTACAGTTTTGTATGCAGATAATCAAATACAGGCACGGCAGAACGCCGTTTACATGGGTATTTTACCCACTCGAAATTTTTCAAGTAAATATTTCACTCTGTAGGAATATCACGAAAGTTTTTCAATATTAGTCCAAAAATTAATTTTTGGTGACATTTTGAGATCGAAAAAATAAATTAAGACAATCTAACTTAACCAAGGGATTTACTATATTCACCGACTACTTTCAGAAGTTTTAAAGATAATTTTTTTTTAAATGAAGTGTAAATTTTGGTTATTAAATGTGTAATATGAAATAATATTTTTATTATCTCTTAATGTACTTGATATTGGTATGTCGATTTTGTTGGAACTTTCCATACCACTGAACCACAGCAAAACACACTCTCGATCAACTACCCTCTCGGGTAAACTCTGTTCTGATTGTAAAAAATTATTAAAACTATTAATTAATAAAATCAGCAATGATTGTTTGGTTTGGTTTAAGTTATAAAATTTTCAGCAACTTTTATACGCACACTATGGTGCTTCTTCTTTTGGAGTTTTTGTTTCTTACTTTTTTATACTTTTGTTACGACTATCGGTTTCATTGACGTATTGTTTCGAAAGAATGTAAATTGTTACGCAGCAAAAAATTGGAAATATAAAAACCCCTCCGTCTGAAAATCCTGGCTACGTGCCTGGCTGCCACGCCTACTTTTTGTTCCACGTCCACTCAAAATTGATAAACTTATGAACCCCCTGATAATCGTATGAAATATTCAAAAACACTGCTCAATGTTATTTATTTGTAAAATTTAAATGTGTATTTAACACAAAAAATAAAAAAACCGGCCCAACCTTACCAAAGAAAAAATGTGAGATAACAAAAACACTCAAATTCATCGTATAAAACTACACCAATCTCATACGTTTGATACGAAGATTTACTTGCGTTTTAGTAAATTTAAAAATTTAGAAAATTATTCATTGGCAAAAGAATTTTGTAAATTCGTGAAAAAATATGAATATTTTGACTGAGCACTTTTTGCGTTTATAGTTCTTAAGACACCCCTTTTAAGCAAATTTTAGACAGAAACGAGTCAAACGAAGCTAATCTTATAGCCTTTTCAGAATAGCAGCTAAATCTAGATTAAGAGCTAACTTATGCATTTATCCGAGTATAAATGCATTTAGCCTGCTAAATGCAGATATATATTCTGAATTTATGATGAATTCGCTGCAACACTGGCGAGAAAAGTACGAAATAAAATTTAATGCTAGGCAAGCCCAGCTGAAACAGCTGATTGAATTCTGCCGCAAATTGTGAAAAATCGATAAAAAGTGTGTTTAGAAGAAATGAAACCCTAATTTTGTTAATAAAAACGATGTTGCTCCTCTTTAAATATGACATAACCTCTATATTGAGAAGATCCCTTCTATTCCTTTTTACCTCGTTTTTAAAGACATTCAAAAATAAGGAGGCCAATTTCATAAGTCAATGCGGGACAACCACCCCTATCGAAAAAAAAACAGAGAATTTGCTGGAATTGTTGTACTTAAATTAGAAAGCGACAACATTGCTATTGATTTATGAATTATGAATTATATATGTATATTGGGTAACCTATATTTTTTTTGATTTTGCAATACGGAATCACAACTGTCTTTACGGGACGGTTCCGCGGATGCGGGACGGTTGGCCGCCTTATTTAGCAAACGAAACAGTTGACTTAAATGCAGAATGGTGCCAAATGCAAATAGGTGTAGTCTGAAAGGGTATTTTTGGCAACTGCATTTAGCGCGTTAAATACTGCTTTTATTTGCTAGTCTGAAAAGCCTATTAGTAAGATACTTAAAAATACTCCTAACGGCCGCGACTTTTCCCTTAACATTGCATAATGACGGGTTGAGCTTACATGTAATCACCCAGTCGGCAATTGGGTCTTGCATGAATTTATTCTTGTAAGAATTCGTCGATAGAATAAGTAAGATATGTAATGTCGAAAAATATCCGCTTTCGCCGAATTTTTGCCTTACTATTCCTGAGTTTTTTTTTATGAACTAAAAGTAAAAAAAAAAATACGCGAGTCAAAGATATGAGCCACTACTCCTCGGTCCGCTATCGCCGAATTTTTGCCTTACTATTCCTGAGTTTTTTCTTATGAACGCATAAACGCATAAGAAACTGTACATTTTCGTGGAAATGCAGAGAAGAAAAAGTGGAATAATAAAGTTTTTCATTTGAAGTGCGACAGTCAAGAAATTAACACATAAAATTGTGTTCAAATAGTTTATGATCTCATTAAAATATCTCATTACTTTTAAATCTATGGGTTGAATAACCTTTTTGTTTTTATTTATTTATTTATATCTATTCACCTTTTTTGTTTTTTATTTAATAAAACGAACTGATTTTGAATATAAAACAAATTTTTTCCCGATTTATAAATCCTCCAAACAGGAATATTTTCTACAATGAATTCAACAATCTTTTTTTCATATATGAATTTTTTGTGCATTTTCAAACGAAGAGGTCGTTCACTATGCCTTACCATATGTAAGCTATCATTTCCGCGATAGCGGACCGAAAACACGCGTGCTATCCATGACTATTTCGACTATTTTCAAACGAAGCTTTCCGCGATAGCGGACCGAAAATACGCGAGCGCTTCCAAGAATTAATTTCGTGTCATTTCTCTCGCGCCGCTATCCATGACTATTCGACTATTTTCAAATTAAGATTTCAGCGATAGCGGACCGAAAAATAAATCAAAACTATAGGGGTATTCACGAAGGCGTGTTAAAAACGTTGGAAAGTCGGAAAATCGAGAAAATTCGACTTCTTAAAAAATTTTTAAACTTTTTTTGTATATTGCACAACTTTTTAAGCATTTAAAATTTTCAGATTTTCCGACTTTCCTATTTTTCGACGCCTCTGTGAATACCCCTTATACCATGGATTATTTTAAGGCGGCCGCTCTGGCCGCTCTAGCCACTCTTAATGTAAAATTGGCCACTCTAAATCACAGAATTGGACGCTCTTAAAATATAATTTCGTAATGAAAACTCGTCGGAAATATGCTGTCGAGACATTTGCTGTTGATGTACATTAGTTCTAAGTAATAACACTTTTTAAAACAGAATGTTTTGTTTATGTTTCTTTTTCTTTTTAGTCAACGACACATTTATGTTACTTATTTTTATTAAAATAAAATACCGTTTAAGTATGTACAAAATTTATGAAAAAAAAATGCATTAAAACCTATATTAAAAAAGGTCCGCTCTTAATTTTTCTTAAAATAATCTATGCCTTATACCTTACATTTCCTAGGACATCGCAATGTTAATTTTCAATAATGAATTCAGCAATAGTCCATAGAGGCTATTGCAGAAAAAGTTGCTGATAAACCTTACACTTGCCAACTGGGCATGTTAAACCAACATTTCCTTAAATGTATTTTGTAAAGGCTATCATATCGTAAAAAATAGGAAAATCGTCAAAAATAAGTCGCAGCACCTTGAGCTTTATTTGCAAATAGCTTCGTTATTCACGAATTATTTTCGCGACTTACTTATTTGCAAATAAGAATTCAACTCAGCGTTTGTGTGGGGAAATTTGCTATTTGCAATATTTTTATTTGCAAATAAGGCGTACGCATAAACGTAGTAATAGTGTAGAATAATAGCATTGACAGACATATGGTGTAAAGTCTATAGACTTCACACTACAATGTTGGGGTGACACACTACAATTGATTGGGGATTTCTACTGTGCACTTCTTTAAACCAGCTGATAATTCTAAATTAAAACAACAACAAAAAACAATAAAAACATTTTGGTAGCATTTAGCCTCGATTTTATCTCAAAAGAATCCATGAAAATATCGTTTGTTTGTTATATAAATCCATACGATGGAATTAATTTCATGCATTTCGCATAAATTACTTGAAATTAGAAATTTACACATCTGGTTTCCGATAAAATAATCGATATTTCGTTTAATTTTTTGAAGCGTTGCCATATCAATCTAAGAAGTCCACACTAAATCCTCCCTTGTTTTTGTTTTTTTTTTCCTTAATGTGTGTGTGTATGTATATTTATGTTTCAATGTAGTGTGAAGTCCATAAAAAGTCTATGATGGCTACCCAGTAGTCAGCGGAGCCACCACAACACTAGCGATTTCACTAGTCACTGGGTGTCGGGGATCGGTCCCTTTCCTATCCAAGACGCTGGCGAATTTAACATTACGATCTCATTGCCGGGGACAGGTCGTCCTTTTATGCGCCACCTTTATCCAGTCATTTCGCTAGCGAAAAGGGGCAGGAAAATGGCCTAGCACCGGCGACTGAGAAAAAAGAAAAATTTCATTTTTGGTTTGACTTTTTTTAAAATTATTTATTTTATTAATTATTATATGTTTTTGTTTATCTATTTTTTATTTTAAATCTTTTTTATCTTATTTCTCTTAAAATTTTCTCGGCTTCACCGAGCCTCGGAACCGCTGACCACCAGATCGCTGGGCGAACGCCTTAAACATTACGCTAAACAAACGAATTTAATTTCGTGGTAAAATTGTTCACTTGAGTTTAGCGTTGCTCAGATTTTGGGGAAACGTATTTAACGAATTTTTTCACTCCAAAAATTGTTTACTTGAAAATGAACCATTAAAAAAAATTAATAATAAAACCTTAAAAATTTAGGGGAAAATGTTTGTCTTCCAAAATAACTGAACTATGAACAAAAAAAAAAAAACTCTAATTTATAAAAAAAGTAAAAAAATTAGGAAAAAATCTCGCCGCCCGCAGGGATTGAACCCCGAACCACCCGGCTATCGAGTCATAGTTTGAACCACTGCGCTATCGAACGCTTGACGGGCAAATGATCAGAATGCGACGTAAAAGCAGACAACAGCAAAAACAATCATACGCAGCGAATAGGGAAATGTGAGCTGAGGCCTATCTACTCTTTCAGGTTCATGTGGTAGGTGAAATGGCTAGTCATAAAGGACTGGCACTTTGGCATGTCACAAATATCGGGAGCGACCTACTGACTACTGGGTAAGGTAGACTTTTGAGAAATACCTATGTATGTGTGCCACATAGACTTCACACCATATATTACTATATGTGGCACTCCCAACAACAACCGAATTAGTGATGCTAGAATGTTTTGAGTACTCACTCAATTTTGTAACTAAGCATTCTTGCGTTGAAATTTTTTAATGTTTTCTTTTTAGTATACAACCTTTTAGGTTTTTGATGAAAGATTATGCAATACTGTGCCCTTTTCAAGAGAGAAGTTTAAAGAAGAAGTAGTTTTTGTATTTATTTTAGCATGATTTGTTATAAGTACTTGAGCCATTAGTTTGGTATCGAGCTAGAATTTTTTCTACATCACTGAAAAGTTCATATCAGCTGTTCTGTTTTGTAAACAAACATTCGGTCATATTCGACGCATGAGTGCTCTTCTTTAGCGTTGTTGAAGAACAAAAGGAAAATTTCACGTAAAGATTTTTGATATTATATAAAAACCATATTTTAGTCGAAAAAAATGAGTTTTAACAAAAAATATTTGACGAACACTTATACATGTACATGAGTTATACCAAACATTTTGGTACATGTTACAAGATTTGAAAAGATTTGTTAGACCGGACCCGGAATTTCTCGGGGGCGTGCTACGTTTTTGATTTTGCCATAAGAATGCATGCAACGGGGGCCTACTTCAACTCAACAAGCATAGTTGTTGTAGAGTGCCACATTAAGGTGGCCTTTTTGGCACAAGTGTTTTTATTCTTTCTCCTTGTGATTTAAAATCTTGGTATCTATTGAAAACTTACTCGTGCAAAATTTTGTGGCGATTGGGTAATGTTTAGAGGGCGCTCATGGCCCCCGAAGTTGAGATAAATGTTGTTTTCATAACTTAAAATTGCCATAACTTGAGATGTGTTGCTGCTAGCTATAGACAATGTTCCGTGGCCCTTCGTAGTTTTTAAAACTGCATATTTCGTTCTCATGTCTCAAAGCTATATCTCAACACATAAAAAAATTTTCCTAATACGACCCGATTTTTAAAGGAAATTCGTTTTTTGTATTTTGCGGGTTAATCTGACCTCTGACAGAAATAATATCTATGACCAGCCCCCCTTATTTTTGTTTCAGCTAACTTTTTTTCTTAGGCTATGAAGCTCTATCTCAACAATTTAAGGGACTTACCATAGAAAAATGTAGAAAATTGCGATTTTTTCCCTCCATGGGTGCAATAACAATCCGAGAAAGTTAACAATGAGTGGAAACCTCTTTTTTATGAATAAAGTATCATTTCTGATCATTCAATATGCTGATCTATCCTTCATGTTCAAACTAGCTGTCATACAAAATTTCCCATGTTAAAGGTAGCTGGAATTTGATGAAGACAACATTGCTCAAAGTTGCCCTTCTTGGAGATGGCTAAACACGTAATAATAGATATATTTACATCAAAAAACATGTCATTATCATTGGCGTTTTTAAATAATTAAAAAAACAAAAATTGATGCTACTAATTAAAAAAAAAAATTTTTTTTAAACGGGAGCATTTGTAGTAGCACAAATATCCAATAATAACCCTAAACGAGCTTGAAAAATAGAAAAAAGTTGGTAAAGTTTTGATATGATCACAATACCAAAGACCTTATAACTAACAAGATGCGTAACCCAACATTAAAATACTAAAGAGGTTAACAAAGTCTCTTAAAAAGCTCTTTGAGCATTTCCAATTTGTAAAGCAAACGAGGAGAAGGGCTACTAGATCACTGAATGAAAAACTTCGCACAGCAGGTCGTATGTTTGACATCTCCTTTCATCCTATAGTAGTTTCGCTTGTTCACACTAATTTGATATAAAGATGTAACTTAAACGTTTGTACTTTTTAAATTGCATTTCCCTTCATTTCGCTTCTAGAGCAGTCGAAAATTGTTCATCAGTGATCTGATATTTTAATGTGTCGAGTTTTGATACCGCGTATTCGGAACTTTGAAATCAAAGAAATTTAAAGTTCTGAATTCGAAGCGTGCATGTTATAAATTGACTGAACTTGACGGAAAATTTCTTAAATATTTTTTTTATTGTCTTTTAATTTTTTTTTTTAAAAAAATTTGATTTTTTTTTGCGTAAAAGACGGAAAAAATTTTTTTTTTACTTTTGTAGGAACGTCTTTTTATGGGTGAAATCAATGTTTATAGTTTCTTGAAAATCTTGACATTTTATCCTTATAAAGGTATGATAAAATTTTTAAGGCAAAAAAATGCGTGGGGGTACATATTTTCGTCCGCATTACTTTCCCTGGTACTAGGCCCGCATCGTGACCTCGTAGTATTAAAGGTCTCTAAAGACAATGAATTGAGTAAGCACCTTAGCGGTCTCTCCGAAAACAATTGCTGAGAATGAGCTCGGAAAATCTCTATTTTAGAGTATGCAAACACAATAAATCGAAGAGGAGGTGGAAAAATACTTCTCCATTTTTTTTTAATTAAATGTTTTAGACAATAAAAATTACCGTTGTGTCAAAATATATATTAATTAAAAATGTACTTAGTTGCGTGGACTTAACGGTTACACCCACATTTTTTTTTTTTTTAATACGAACAAGTTGTTAATAAAAAAAATTAATAAAATAGCACAATTTGACACGCACATATACGCAAAAGAAGAAACTTTTTATGGAAAGCATTTCGCCAAAAAACCACTTTTAATTAAGTAATTAATATTTATAAACTTTACATTAAACTATTATAACACATTTATCTGTTGTGGGATTTAAATTTTTTGACCTGGTAAATGTTCCTCTAATTGACATCAATATAGACATGGGCCATATGGCGACAGAATTCCTGCAGGGAAGCTAAACACTCTGCGCCTATAGTTTGTATGTTTTCTCAGTTCATTTGTATGAATGCATGTACTCGTATGCACGAAAAATCTCAAAAATACTTCGGTTCAGTGCCGTAGCAATTCCGTTTGCGTGGAGAAAAAATTAGTTTTTTAATTTGCGTGGGGAGGAAAAATTATTTTTTTAATTTTAACGTCTATTTTAATTAAAACCACATTACATACACGCTTTCAATCCACGTTTTTTCGATTGTCATTTATTTGTTTTCCTTTTCTAATTTTTTTCATGGGCAAAAACAAAAATGCGTGGGGGGAAAATCCCCCTCTTTCCCCTATGGTAGCTACGGCACTGCTTCGGTTGGACCTCGTGTCAAAACACGTCGTCAAAACGAGCATATGAATTGAGTAAGCAACGCATTACGCTCTCACAAAAGCCAATGACTAACGAAATCGAAAATCTCTTGCTTTTAGATTTCTCTGGCTCCTGTGGACATTTTTTTGTTCGTCGTTACGCATCTTGTTAGTTATAAGGTCTTTGACAATACCAACTTTTTTCTATTTTTTCAAGCTCGTTTAGGGTTATTAATGCATATTTGTGCTACTACAAATGCTCCCGTTTAAAAAAATTTTTTTTTTTTATTAGTAGCATCAATTTTTGTTTTTTTAATTATTTAAAAACGCCAATGATAATGACATGTTTTTTGATGTAAATATATCTATTAATACGTATTTAGCCATCTCCAAGAAGGGCAACTTTGAGCAATGTTGTCTTCATCAAATTCCAGCTACCTTTAACATGGGAAATTTTGTATGACAGCTAGTTTGAACATGAAGGATAGATCAGCATATTGAATGATCAGAAATGATACTTTATTCATAAAAAAGAGGTTTCCACTCATTGTTAACTTTCTCGGATTGTTATTGCACCCATGGAGGGAAAAAATCGCAATTTTCTACATTTTTCTATGGTAAGTCCCTTAAATTGTTGAGATAGAGCTTCATAGCCTAAGAAAAAAAGTTAGCTGAAACAAAAATAAGGGGGGCTGGTCATAGATATTATTTCTGTCAGAGGTCAGATTAACCCGCAAAATACAAAAAACGAATTTCCTTTAAAAATCGGGTCGTATTAGGAAAATTTTTTTATGTGTTGAGATATAGCTTTGAGACATGAGAACGAAATATGCAGTTTTAAAAAATACGAAGGGCCACGGAACATTGTCTATAGCTAGCAGCAACACATCTCAAGTTATGGCAATTTTAAGTTATGAAAACAACATTTATCTCAACTTCGGGGGCCATGAGCGCCCTCTAAACATTACCCAATCGCCACAAAATTTTGCACGAGTAAGTTTTCAATAGATACCAACATTTTAAATCACAAGGAGCGTGAATACGAATGCACTTATTTTTTTCCATACATTTGGCGGCCACCTTAGTGCCACATATAGTAATATATGCTTCACACCATCATGGTGTAAAATACCTATATCTGCCAGTGCTATAACCCAGTCGGCAATCGGCTCAGGCATGAATTTGTTCTTCAATGAATTCATCGATGAAATAACTGAAAAATGTAATGTCGAAAAGATTCATGCATGGTTGGTTGGTTGGTTGAAGTGGATGCCACTTAGGCCGTTTATCGGCCCATTGTGATACCACAATTAGTTTTTTCTTGTGTTTGTGCGTGTGTATGTCTTTTTATGTAGTGTGCTCCTAACATGCGATTTTTGAAAAACCAGTGCTAGGCTTGGAACATTACACTCCGTTTCGCCTGTGCCGGGAATCGAACCTCGGACCCTGGGATCAAGAGCATAGCACGCATCCCCTACGCTATCCCAGAGCCACAGATTCATGCATAGTAAGGCAAACATTCAGCTATAGCGGACCGAGCAGTTTTAAGGCAGCCGGTCTATTTTCTTAAGAACCATAAAACCATAAAAGAAGAGAAAAAAAATATATCCTTAAAAAACTTCTCGGTCCGCTTTTGGTGAATTT